>VWZN01011874.1:122574-143128 GCA_013396955.1 Regulus satrapa
GGCTCCGCGGGCTGGCTGAGGTGTCGCCCCCGAGCCTCCCACCGCTGCAGGGGGAGAGCAGTGTTTCTGTGGAGACTGAGGGCGGATCCTGTAGGCATCCCGGCTTTGAAGGGGATGCTGGGCCTGCTCATCCCCGGCCTAGCCGTGCCTTTGCCGAGCCCCGGAGGACGCCGGGGGGGAAGCGCCGCCGTGGTGCCGTGGTGGTGGCAGCCTGGCCGCCGGGGCCTGTGACACCGCAGGGACAGGCGTGAGAGGCTCTGTGGTGTGACAGCCCAGCCTGTCCCTTGTGACCAGGACAGCCCTTCCTCCCGCCAGACACGTCACCGAGGCGGGAGGCTGACATCCGAAACGCGGGGCTTGGGGGCCAGCCAGCGGCAGTGCGAGGGCACGGGCAGCGCTCCAAGAGGCGTCCCCAAGACCCGGCGAGAGCTGAGGGTGTGCCGTGTTCAGTATTACGCATTTTCGTAACAGTGTTGTCTTGTTTGTGTGCCAGTCCCGTCCCGGTGGGTTTGTACGTTTCTGGTCCATTGACACACAGTCAACTCTGACGTCTGCTGGTGTGGGAGAAGCGGAGGCGGCGTGTGCCCGCTTGGCAGCGCTGCCAGAGCTCCCCGGCGCTCATTCATGGGGCTGCCAGTGCAGGAGATCGTCTAGAGAAAGTCACTTTATTCGGTGGGAATAAACAGCCTACAGCTAAACTTTGTTTTATTTGGGAGGAGCATCTGGGAGGTTTCCAGAAATTGCAAATCAACTCCATTTACTCTTTGCAGAGGCGGTCCAAAGCTAAGTGAGGTGGCTTGTCTGCTTTTTCCTTTACTGTGAATAGGGGTGCTAGCAGAGGAGAAATTCCGTGGGATTTCAGTTAGTGTTTACACTATTTTGATGTGGCACTTGGACTTGAAAAACTTAAGCATACACTCCACTGAAATTAGTTTCTTTCTAGAGTGGGAGCAAGGCTGATGTGCAGATTTGGCCCCCATTAAGTTAACATCAAATTCTGCTGGTTTCAAGGCGTGGTATTTTATATGGAGGGCCTAGAGGAATTATCCAATCCCTCACTTACTATTGATCAGACTTTGGCCTGTTACGTTGGGGGATTTGTGGTCATGAAACTCAGATATTTGAGATACAGTGCACGGGGGCAACATTGCTACAAACGCAGATGAATCTGCTTACCACTGGTGGTAATGAGGAAATGAGGTTCCTTTGGGTTTGTTCTTTTTAATTGTTAATGGTTGTATATGGCCAGGGAGTAGAAAAGAATGAAAGAATCTTCTCATCCTTGTATAGCTTGTATTGCTAGGTAGAAGAGAAGCATAATGTTGAATGCTAAAGCACTAACTTTGATTCTAATGAATCGTTGTCAACACAGTCAAATTCCCTGTCCTACATGTAGATGTGTACTTGAAATTAAACTTCAGAAAAAGTTTAACTGGTGCACAATCATAGCATATATACGTTTCTGTACTGTGTGATGTTTAGCAACACCAACATCTTATGCCATATCTTCAGGTTTGCAATGCTACTTCGTTTTGTCTTTCAGAGAATGCAGATGGTAAATACATTTCTCCTTTCCATGACATTCCCCTGTTTGCTGGATCTAAAGAGGTATGTTTTTATGCCTTGAAACACGATTAATTTCAAAATGTTAATAGTTTAGTTGGAGTTCTTTAGATAAAAGTGCAGGTTTTAAAGGGTTTTTTTTTTTTTTGGTAATCAACAGAAGTGTATAGTGCCAGAAAGGACCACTCTAACCCAGACCTTATGTAATACAGGCACAATGACTACACCAAATTTTCTCTGCTGAGTTTAGTGACTTGCAGTGAAACATAATGATTGCTGTTTATACAAGCCTAGATGTCTCTTTAAGTCTCTAAGCAATTGAGGGCAGGAGAACCCTCACTGTATCTTGTGATAATTCTCTGTGCTTAGGTTTGTGCTTATGCGTGCTTGAATTAGTTTTTTACTGTTACTCTTTTTTGAGTTAGCAGTTTTCTACATCTGCCACTGAAAGCGTACGTTTCTTTGTGCTGGATGTACAGCACACACTCGCGTAACTTACGGCGCATGTCTGTAATTCCCAAAAGGAGCATTAGAGTTGGAAGCCAACAGCAATGCCCAGGAGAGAAGTGGTAATCGCACCTTTGGAGATTCGCTGCGTGCGAGGTGCAGCTGAGCACTGTCACGTCTTGTTAGCCACCCTCCCTGGGGTTTTATTACAGCAATAATGAAACGGCTGTTTAGTCTGTCACTGTGGGAGAACTGCCAGTCTTTGGTTTAGGCTGAGGTGTGCTTTATCACGGGGTGCTTGTGACACAAACAGGCTGGGGGAGTTTTAGTCGTTGTCTTGTTTTGTTGCTGAGTCTCTCTGGGCGATATGAGTGGTGCGAAAGGTCAGTAGCTTGAACGTGTTCAGATGGAGACTCCTGAACTGATGAACCAGTCTCTTGAATTATTAAAGCGGAGAAATTAAAAATCTAAACGAAACCTTTTCAATCAGCAGAGCCAAGTCCTTCTCAGTGGGAGAGGCAGGTCATTTGGAGTGTCATTGCTAAGATCCTGTGTTCAGTCTCTGCTACTGCTGGAAAAGCAATGGGCATTTTCATCACGTGTTCCCTGGGGGACTTGCTGTCCCTGCACCTAGGGTTAAAAGTTTGTGGGAGTTGCTTATAGCCTGTGATTTTGTCAGAAGGCTCAGTCAGAGTAAAGCGATGTCTGATCAGTGTGGGGAGATTTCCATTTTGCTGTGTGAGTGGGGAAATACATTCCACCCAATATAGGGCCTGCAGGGTGGGCAAGAAGGGACGTCGTGGTTAAGATCTCTGTTAATTTTGCCTTGTTTGCAAGAGGATGACTTAAGTAGTTGCATGTGAGTCTTTCCATCCCTTCATCTAAGATTTATGGACTTTATGATGGATAAATGCAGCCCTTTTTTTTCATACTGCTTTTGTTTATTTTGGGTTGGTTTTTGTCTTCTTCAACTGTACAGAAGGATGACTGTTTTTAATCAGTTGAGTACAGACCTAAATTGCTGCTTAAATTTCTTGGTAGCTGGGAGAAAATAAATGTGTCCTTGTACTTTTTTTTTTATCTTCCTGTGTTAATGTCTGGAAGGTTAGAATTTCACAATGAAACAGAACTGAGCACTTACTTTTAAAAGTTACAATTTAGGCCTTTGTGCTCACAAAGGAATATTTCAATTGCATTGTGAAGTAGTGTTGCCTGTATTTATGTGAATACAGTGTTGTTCCCTAGTGTTGTTTATATACTTCTTTACTTCACTCTTTCCCTATAGGATAAAGAAATTCCTGCAAAGAGGTCAAAGACTACTGGATCTGAGGTATTGCTAAGGTTTTTTTTTCTGGTTTGTTTTTAAACTGTTTTGTCTGTTTGCTTCCCAACATCTCTTTTCTGCAGAGTGAACTTGCTGTCACTGAATATAGTTGACATATCTTTAAATGCAAGCTTTTTAGGAGAAGACTTAAAGGGTTTTAATATTCTCCTCTTTAAATGGACCAGAAATGTCAGAAATCCTTTATTCATCAAGATGTTCTCAAAGGCAAATACTTATGCCAGTCTTTCAAAGGTTTGTTATGACTTTTGCAGTGTAGATGTGTTATCTTTTTTGCTATTGCGTTCAGAAATATTTGCAATAAAACCTCCCTTAATGAAATATTCATTATTCTCTGACTGTGGATAATCTTTGGTTTATATACGGAACTTCAGAAATCCTAAGTATGTTAGGGCAGAAATTATACTGAGTATCTGCCTTTTAGAACTGAGGTTATGTTGTTTTCTCTACTCGGCTGGGAAGCCCAAAGGGAGGAAAATCACATCTGTTAATGGTTCAGCATTATCTAACGCTGAAGTTAAGGCTAATAGAAGCCTAGAAAACATGGAAGATCCGCTCAAGATTTTTCTGTGAAACAAGATTTGTTTATGCAAGTGTCTTTTCCAAAACAGAACATTTTTTACTGTGCTTTGTCTGGAATCGGCTCTTCTAAAACTTACTTAAAGAATGCAGTAGAAAAAAACTGAGCCAAGCTATGCTTTAAGGCCTTGATATTTGGGTGGGCGGGTGTGTGTCCCAATCGTTATCTTCTCCTATCTGTTTGGCCAGTCATGTTGCAAAACTGTAGCTACCCGTCCCATGTGAAAGCGCTGTCCTAACTGTCTGGTTTCTCAGAGTTTTGCAGCCAGTGTGTGGTGCACTGGTTCTTGTGCTGTACAGCAGTCCCCGTGCAGTCCTGCACTATGTGTTTCCTCTCCCTTTGCTCTGTGATTCGTCCAAGCTACAGCGCCTAATGCTTTTTGGATTTCCTGTAGCTTGATGCCCGTTTAGGTACTGCTTAGTAGATGTCGAATCATGCTTGAAAGAGGAATTATTCAGGAGAAAAGAGCATGTGCCAGTGGACTTTTATCAAAAATCATTGTCTTGCAACAGCAGTTCTTATTTACAACTCCTGCTGGCAAGCCATACATTCTTTGTCTTAACTGCTTATAAATACTGGTGCAAAGACATTTCATGCACCATCTGAAACGGTTCAAAACTGCATTTGTCTATGCTGTGAGAAGCATGGTAGCTTGTTGAAAACCATGTTTGTAGTAGCCTATGGAAAGGGAGGCAAAATGCCAGGAAGGCTGAGCAGCTCTTGCTTCCTTGGCCAGTGTAGCCTCCAGAGCTGCTGCACTTAATTCCTGCTGTGAGACAGCTCTGGACTGTGGTTTAATAGAACTACAGAAAATGAGCAAAGGTAAATGTGCATTTCAATCCTAGCAGGCTTTTGATACAGTTGGGCAAACAGATGTGCAGGCTGTAAGCTTCCCAAACATGCTTGGTCTTTACTTAGATGGTGAAGTGTGAGAAGACCTTTTTCATCGTGGTCTTTGGGATTTGGGAAGGAGAGAGATAACGGGGATCTTTGTGTTCAGGAGAGCAGTTTCTTCTTGCACTGGGCTTTTCAGCAGCTCTCCTCACCGTGCATGATGAGAGACGCATCCTTGTGTATTTGTATGCAGGGAAAGCATAGCTTAATCAGGGAATAAAGGGAAAATGAGGAATTTAATGTCATATACTCATTTCAGAAGACCTTTGAAGCCCTGGACTCCTTGTTCTTGTCTAGGAATGCAAAGGCTGCTATTGATACCTGTTACTCAATTTAAGCTAGCACTGAATTTGACCAGAGTTTGAAAGTGATAGTTCTTCTTGTCCTGGAAACGCGTCTTTGAAACTTGCACTTTTAGGGTGCCAGTTATTTCTTACTCTGGACAAGAGCAAGCCCTCTTAAGAGTTAAATTAAATTAGTTTTGCTACATTATGCTGAGCTGGTGTTTTTCAGATGGCAGTCTACCTATGGAAAATGAAGATAATTCTGCAAGACTCTCTTTAATCAGTCTAATCTACTTTAAATTGTCCTTGGTGTTCCTGATGCCAGAAAAGAAGGTCTCAAAGTAGAGGAATTTCTGCTTTCAGTGTTTGTAGGATCGAGAACGCACATCCTACACGTCTGTGTCAGCTGTTTTGCAGTCTCAGTTTGTAGTTTCTAAGGGAAACACTGTCGTGTTTCTATATTAACCGTTTTCACTAGTTCAACCATTTCTTGTAGCATTTTAGACCTTCCCAAATCTCAGTTAAATTTAGCTTTGCAGATGCTGCTGACAACTGACCTTTTTGCTTTTGCAGGTGGTTTTTGGCTGTTTGAGGACAAGAAAAATTACTTTGAGGTAGAAACTATGCTGAAAGAAGTAATATTTAGCTCCAGTCTTAAAATTATTAGCAGCTTGCAGTCTGAACCCCTGGACTGCCTTAAGTACTGTAGTCACTTGGAATCCACTCCTGCCCAAGTAAATCTATGTGACAAGTTTCAAAAGTTTCACATCTCTCTGGAAAGTGGATGTTTCCACTAGGGTTACAGTCAAAACTGTCAAAGCCTGACTGTTGAATATGGTCTTCCTTGTCTGTCAGGAAAAGGGTTTGAAGAGGTCTTCATTTTCTTTTCAAGGCAAATATGACATGTTGTTCCCTGCTGTAGTGAAAGAGTTTCTGATCTACTTGCCACTTTATATCTTTGGAGAAGTATTCATGTATGGTGTCATTCAGAGGACCCAGGTGTGAATTCCGTGTTTCATATGGTGGCCCTGGTAAGGAGTCTGTCAAAGCATGTAGAGATTATAGTCCTCTAATTTGCAGATGCTCACCAGAGCATTTAAAAGAGAAGAAAAAAAAGGAAAAAAACCCAAAACAAGACAGCTTTTGTTTTGTTGCTTCCTGTGGATTGCACAGTGCTGAAATGCCCTTGTGGACTTCAGCTGAGATGGTTCCATGAGCCAAAAACTTCTGATAAATTAACAAGTCAGGTGAGATTTAAGGGGTCATCAGAGTGGTCATGCAGTCTGCATAGGGATCTGATAGAGGACCTTGTGCTTCCAGCAGTGTTCAAAACTAGTGTCAGAGATGTCATTTGGTAAAATTGGTATGCTTCATAAGAAAGAAGCTGTCATAATTTTTGATGCAGAGCAGGTGTGCACTTCATACTGACTTTGTATTCTGTCTTAACTGTGGTCTCTGTAGCTGTCCTTGGTGAAGTTAGACAGTTTTTCAGTGTATGTAACCTGGGTTACAGTATGTCCATTATGTGGTCAGGGATTTGTGTTCCAAATTTTAGGTTATCAGTGACTCTTTCACCCTGATGCTTGAACTTGCCCAGGCTTTTGCTGTGGATGCTATTAGGTGCAGCCTTGCTTTGTGTTCCTACAGATGAACAGATGCTGAGAGTAGACTCATCAGTTGAAATCTACCCAAAGTACTGTTGGTTTACTGAGAAAGTTACATCAATGATTTGCTCCAACTCAAAATAAATGGTTTCTTAAACTTGAGAAAGCCAGTGTTTCACATGATCCATGTCAGGGTTGTACCCTGTGTGGTTTTGAGGTGAATGTGTCCCATAACTGGTTTGTCAGGGAACATGCCTGACACCAGTGAGATTCCTGTCTGTGAAACCTACCTGTACCTACATAGTCTTCACGATTCCCTTTCCAGTGTAACAGGAGGGAAGTACACTGGGAAGAAACTGCAGGCATTCTGTGTTTATGCTGGACATTGCATTCCTCTTTTGCTATGTGGCATGTGAATTTCTGTTGGATAAGTTCCGCTTTCTCTTTGGTGTCCAGATGTTGCTGGCATCTGGTTTCTTGTTTTAATTGGCAAATACCTTATAGTAAGTGTTACATTGGGAATGCTTATAACATGGCTATTCCTTTTATAAGAAAATCCCACTCTATTTATTTCTGGATTTATTTCATGACAATCCATATTTAGCTTCTCCTTCCCCTCCCCCCCCCCCTTTTTTTTTCTTTTATTTTATTTCTTCCTTTTGAACATCATCCTTTGTTCGTGCTACTGCTAGACTGCAGCTTACGATTTTCATTCTTGTTAGTCCTCTGGTGCATGCTGCCATGTTCGGTTGATGGCTGATGAGAATCCCTGCCAGGCTACAAAGAAACAGGAAAAAAGGGAAATTGTAGCTGCTTTTTCTTCTCTCTTTCTTCTGGACTCAGAACTTCTCTATGACAAAGAGTCACCAGCCCCCAGATGCTGCCTCTAGTGCTTTTAGATTTTTTTTTTTTAAGCATTCTACTATAAAAACTACCAAAGTAACTGTAAACTTTAACATATCTCATCATGCCTGGTGATGGCAAATTGCAATCTGTAGAGGTTACTCCACTTCTGCTTCAAAGCTGAACATTAAGAGTTGCAACCCGTGAACAAAACCATACCGATTCAAACCAAACCCTTCCCTCAAGGATGAAATGAGGAACGTTGAAATTACTGGGAAAGAAACTAGTTGAACAAGAAAGGGAAAGGTAGGTAAGGAAGAGTTGGTTTTGAGAGGTATATAGGGCAGTCCAGAAAGGCAGGCATCAGAAAGGTCATGGGTTTTTTTTGCTTCTGATACTCAAGTTTCTAAAAACAACCCCAGATCAAAATTAGTTATTTTCTGTAAGAATCCATACAGCCAGAACTAGTTGGTTTTTTTGGCCATCTTAGAGGAGAGAATGATGACTAACAGTTTACCTGGGTACAACAGTCTGTATTTTCATTGCTTTTATTGATACTTGCTGAACAAATATGCTGAAGTATTGAAGTATTTTTGATTATATTTTTATCTTTCTGCGTTCTTTTAACTTCAAAAACCAAAAGCTGTTTCTGTTTTCTGTGTGAAAGAGAGACATATTGCTTGTCTCAGCAAAACCTATATCATGATACCTTAAAAATTTTGTTCAGCTGAAATGGAATGCATTATGGTGCCAAGAAGTGTTAGAGACAACACCCCAATAAAGCAAACAGTTGCAACCTGCACGAGTTCCCATGCAATCTACTTAGGATGTAGTTCTTAGGAAACGAAGGGTATCATTTAGACATGCTGGCTGTTCCTACTGACGTGATTTTCTGCTGATTTTCTTATGCAGTTGTAGGAGTTAGGAAATGTACTTTTCTCTGTGTTGAGCAAGTAGATTCCACACCTCCCCTGCCCCTATCGCCTCTTCAAGGTTCAGGAGAGTTTAAGTACAAATATCTGTCTTGTGTTCACATTGACCCAAAGTCAAACAAGCTACGCAATACCCTGGGTTGAGTATCCCTCTGGGCCCTTCAGCTCCCTTCCCCTAGCAGAAGGGTTCTGCCCCTTTTCCTGAATCTTGGACACTGTTTTCTCCTCCTCTCTTGCATTCTCCAGGAATACTGTCCTGAGGAAAGGGGCAGCCCGCAGGGTTGCCATGGGGCTGCCTGAGGAACTCCTCCTCCTGGCACGGTTGGCTCTCGTGGAGTCCCTTCTACACGAGGCACTTGCAGAGCTGGGTTGAATCTGATCTCACGGGCAGGCCACTTGACTGCTGTTGTGCTAAGGCAGTTAAATGGTAAATTTTGCAAGCAGTAGTTTTTGTTTAATAAGGCATCTTTTTTTCTGTGATTTGAAGGTGTGTCAAATGGGCTGTTGAAACAGTCTTGTCGTTGCTTGAGGGGGTAGAAATGCTTACTTAGGGGGTTGGTGCGGTAGAATTTTTTATTTTACCGATTTAAGATAAAAATAACAATTACTAGATGCATTCACCAGCCCAAACTAACCACTGAATGACACATGCAGATGGTAATCTGTGAAGACAGGTGGTGTCTGACACTTCCATTTCTGTTTTCAGCTGAGGCAGGGACAATTTTCATCAGAGAATGGGGGTCAACTTTCAAGTGGTTAGAAAGAATAGGTGCTTGGTTTGGGAAAAAAAGAATGATGGAAACATTACTGTGTGATGCTTAGTCAAGGAGGAAAACAAGATAGGAAAGAGGAGGAAAAAAGTTCTAAAAAACTAGGTAGTCTACTTCTCTTTCGATCTGTCAAAACGTCTGGTATGTGCTCTCCTTTCCACACGAGTGAATCTAGTCTCACCACTGTGAAAATTTGATTGCCCTATAAATAAAACTTTTTATTTTTAAATGTAAACACTGAATGAAGTCATTAATCTTTTGTAAATGCTTGTGGCAGCTTAGCATTAGGGAGAGTACTTTTGGGGATTTTTTTTTTTTTTTAAATACAAATTAATCTGTCAGGCTGTCACATTTAAGACTCTTGACAATTCACATTTGAGTGATACCACAAATTATGAGGGCCTGGTCTTCAAGCTGATTTGAATCCAAGTGGTTTTATCACGTTTTTGAGAGCAGCATTGTGTTTATTTCAGTCCATGGTAGTCCAGCCCTGACAGTTGATTTAGTGAAGACCTGAACTAACTGTTGACTAATTAAAAGCTCAAAACAAAGCATGGAGGCTGCTGAAGTCTTTGCATTCTGCATGGTCAGGAAAGCATGTGGCAGCATCTAAACAACAAAAATCCACAATTGTGGAGAAGGCGAAGATATCCTGTATAATTCCAGTAGTTTTTTAGTTTTCTGACTGTAGCTACCAGTTAGAACAATTATTTGAACTGCTTGGCAGTTCCCTAAGAGTTTCTTGTCAGCACTGGCTTTCATACTGTTCATTTTTCTTTTCCAAGTGTTTCCCAGATGGATGTGCAGACTTTATTTGGCTGTCTTCCAACCATTCTCTTACCTGCTCATGCATGTATGTTGCTTTGTTCTATCTGCTTGCTTGGTGTTGACATTTTTGAGCCCTCTTTACTTTTGTTTCAACTGTTCTTATATACAAAAGGTGTATTTTATGAAACTGAGACTCACCTGAAACCTTTCTCCTCTTTTTTTTTTTTCCCCCCAATCTTTTTTTTATTTGGTCATGACCCGATTGGGAGAAGTGATTCCATCTGACATGCCACTGACTGCAGCATGGGCACATACATTATGGATGGCAAAATACTGTTTAAATTCATTGGGAATTGGCTGTCAATATGGTGCATAGCTTGTGACCTCATAGTAGAAATGCTGTGAGTGACAGTTGGGATTTTCCTTTGCTTTCCACATTCCAGATTTGTTTGGGAGAAGATGATCATAGAACAATTGGAATTACTTTAATCAGACGGTGACATTGATCCTGGTAATGCTGTTTGTGGCAGCTGCAGGGTACAAAGAGCAAAAATATAAATATTTGAGGGTTCACTGGAGCCTTAATTGTGGCATAGTTAAAGAGTCAGTGCAAGTCTTCACTTGGTTCAACTTTATATTTTTTTCTTACTAATTTCTGCAATAACATATTTTGTCTTTCCTGACCTGTTGTGATTGTAATACCAATGTGAGTTTTCCTTGGCTGTGAAGAGATGTCTGAGACAATGTGATATTTTGGGGTTATTGTAGTAGTCTAAAACAGGAAGACCTTGCTCGATGGTTTGTTTGTTATGCAGTTCAATAATACTCTACTCCTTGTTAGTGCTTAACTCAGCTTCATAAGAAGAAATCTTATGGCAGTTACACAGAATTTTTCTCTTCAGAAAATGTTGCTTTAACTTCCTCAGTAAGAGGGTGTAGACTGTTTATTTTTCTTCTAAAAAACATGGAAGTTTACATGTTTATTGGGTTTTTTCCTCCCACACTGCCTTCTTAAAAACCTTTCATTTAATTTCTGTTAGGAAGAAGGCTAACACAAATGTCTTGAGGTGTCTGTGTCCATGTCCTTCCTCTGTCATCACTTTTGGATTAGTACCAGCTTTTTTGAACCTGATTTGACTGAGAATCAGAAGTGTTATTTGCATGAGTTTAAAAAATAATAAGGCAAAAGATGAGGGCCTGAAAGAATAAATCCTTGGGGGAAAATCACCAAAACATTGTCCTTTCCATTGCTTTTCATGGGAAACTAACTCTGTCCTATAGAAATATTCCGTCCTCTTTGACTAGTAAACTGAACCACTGCCTCTTAGCAAACCATTCCATGGACATTTGGAACATCTTGTGAAGGGTAATATTGACATGGGAACAAAAAACAACAGGTGTATTTCTATTGCTTGTTGTTGTCCATATTCTTAAAGGGTGAGGTGGGGAAAGGATGAACCATGTACAAATCAGAGTGGCCGTAATGGAGAAATGTGATTTATGGTGCTGCTGAATGCACAGGAGAGAATTGGTGTTACTGTAAAATACTAATTGCCAAATGGAATTTATTTTCAGTTCTGTCACTGTTTTTTTGTTTTAGGTCCTGTTTAATATGATTGTAGAAGTGCCTCGTTGGACTAATGCAAAAATGGAGGTAATTAAAAAAATACCTTGATTGTATAGGTATTTGTGGAAGGTACAACAATGCAGTGGCTTCTGGTAGGCAGAATGTAATCACAGTCTGGATTGCTTTTTGCATATTAAAATGTTCTCTGCTAAAGAATCGGTTTGAAGTGGTAAATACACTTCCCTTGCAGTTATAGAAAGTGTTGAGCTTCTAATGGTTTTCTTGGTGGAAACAGGAAAAGCAGGTGGACACTGCTTCTTTACAGCCCTCTGAGTGCAGAGTGCAGCATATCTGCAACAGAGTCCTGGAGTACTGAGTTTTAGGATGTTGTCCAGCATTTAGACTAACTCTTGCTTGTGTACGGATGGAGTATTCCACTCAGATGATTTAATTAATCATTTCCTAGTGTGCTAGGTCAAATCCCAGCTAATGGGGTTGCTACTAAAAGGACATTTCGTTATGATCAAAAAAGAAAAAAATTTGGGGACTTCACTGGTTGAAAGTATGAAGTCCTGCAGGGAGATATTTCACAAGTAGCAAAATCATCTGTGGTGTTTGTGAAACAACAGATCTCACCAGGATATGTCCTGTCTTCCTGAACATCTGTATTAATTTTAGGGATGCTTCCCAGATGCTTTTAAGGAAGTTTGTGGTTGAGCTGTTAACTCTTTTAATTATTGAAAATAATACCAAAGAACCTCCTTAGCCTGTTATTTGTGAATTTTTTTCTCCTTTCCCTGGTGACAGAACTGTGTTTGCCATCACAGCTGTTATTCTTCAGGCAGGGTTACTTCAGATATTTACCCTTTATTTTAGGCTCATGATTAAGCTGAGTTCTCTTTTGCAGAGGATCCCTTTGGCAATGCTACTTGAACGCTGCTTAAAGCTCAGGTTGCTCTCCCTCTGCTTCTTTCCGTACATTATATTAAGGGTAGAAAAATTTGTCCTGTTAGGTTTTAGAAATCATTGATTTTAGACTTTCTGGTTTTGATGGGAGTTGGGATCCTTTGGGATGGCTTCAGGTAAAGGACAGGGATATTAAATGAATATTGACTGAGGGCTGTGTGCTCATACAGGGAAGCCGTGCACCACTTGAGCGTAACCACTTGAGCTGTAACAAATGTTTTGCCTCTCAGATGAGTGTTTGTAAGCCAGAGCCAAGCTGACATGGGTTGGACCGTGGTGTGGCGTGTCGAAGGGCGGTCACCATGTGAATTAGCTGTGGTGGGTAACTCAGGCAGTGGTTATATGCGTGTGGCTTTTGTATGGGCTTTGGGGGAGGATGCTACTGTTCAGCTGTCGTTCAGCTCTGCTGTCAGTGCTTCTTTAGCAATAAGAATGCCCTCTTCAAATGGTAGTGTAGCTTGTTCCAAATCTCCATTAAGTTGGCATCTGGTGACGATGAGGAACTTGTGCTTGTGAAAAAGCATTTATATGCTGAGAGGTGATAGAAAGAAGGGGTGTTTGCAATTGGAGAGCAGGGAGCAGAGGGCAAGAAGATGAAACATTTTCTCTGTGGCTGTCAAAGCCCCTGTTGTTGGAAGATGTGCCGCCATTTGCATGTCTGTTGAACTTGTACGATAAAGTGCAAGAGCTTCTTACTTAAGTTCCTTATAGTTTTATGTTTGACCATGACAGTTTCCTTAGAAATTTATTACTTTATCTTCTAGATTCATTTTTTTCTTGCATACTTTACAGCATTATTTAATACCTTAATAAGCTGCTTTTTGAATATGACCCTTGAGATTCAGAGTGAGGCTGTCGTACTTTTAATAATCCTCAAACCACGAGCATGTGCTGCCAGATGGATCTTTCTCACTGGCTGGGTATGGAATAAATTGCTTTCCATTTTAACATTCTCCCTCTCTCTCTCCCCACCCCCTCTTCCTTTTTCACGATCTTCTTAGATTGCCACTGAGGAGCCGTTGAATCCCATTAAACATGATATAAAGAAAGGCAAGCTTCGATATGTGGCAAATATCTTTCCTCACAAGGGTTATATATGGAATTATGGTGCCCTCCCACAGGTAACATTTTTGTTATAATGGTGAAAGTTTTCTGTCTTATGTGTAAATTGCCTTGTAAATCTTGGATACTGCCTGAATGCAAATCGGCTGCAAGAGGGGTGATTCTCTTTGATACGTTTGTAAATTAGGGGTTTTTTTATGTTGAACTTTATTGTGTCCATAAATTTTGATCAGAATTTGGGTGTGGGAGTAAATATGAGCTGTGTTTTCAGGAAGGAGTTAAAGATCAGGAAATCTGAAATCTTTAGTCTGTGTCTCTGTACTGTAGTGACAGAAATAAACTGTCCTGGTCTGCCATTCAAGCATACTTTGTCAAGTAGATGTTTTCTGCTTAAGGCATTTATTTAAAAACTTGTTTAAGATTTTCATGTACTGCAGCTTAAATTTCAATTGGGATTTCTTAGTATCTTTAACAAAGAGGAACACAGGGCTGTTCTTTTTTAGATTAAACCTCAACTGCCTTCCTTAACTTTTCTCTGAACTGAGACTTTACTGATCATAGCGCATTCAAAACTTTGAGCCTCGAAAAAGCCCAACTAAGGCTGAAATTTTGAGCAAAATGAAAAGTTTTAAGCTTTTTTCATATCTGTGAATAACACATTAGACTTCAGTTAGTACTGAAGACATGATGGAGCATGAAAAGAGTAATTTATTTTCTTTGCACTTAAATGTATAAGCAATGAAAGTTGAGTCTTAAAAATCTGCTTACATGTTTGATCCCTGGAGAGGAGATACTAGGCAGGTGCTTGACTACAGCAGTGAAGCTCTTGTCCAGTCAGCAGTGTCAGTAGACAGAGTTTGCAAGTAGGTATAGTTGGAAACCAGCAATTCCATTTAATGTTTTGAAATTTGTATGTTCCTTAGTGTAAAGCCAGAATTATTTGAAAACGTGAATATTCTCCTGCACAAAGTGTATTATTTTGGGCTTAGAATACTTTCCTCAGGAAAAATGTTTGGCATTCTTTGCTACCTGGTGAGCTGGGGAGGGCTGAACATAATTTTCAGTTTTATTTTTTACTGTATTAGACTATTTGCTATCATAGCAAAAGTTGCTGTGCTGTCCAGAGAACAATACTATTCCTTCCTTCTAATGCAGAGGTGAAGAGGTGTGGCTGGGTAGAAGAGAAGTAGTGGTATAATGCAGCCCTAAATAAAAAGCACTTTGGAAGGATGAAAGGATACACTCTTAAACTGTGCCAGGAGAAATTTAGGCTGGACATTAGAAAAAAAAATGTTGCAGGAAGACTAATTGGGCATTGGAATGGGCTGTCCAATGAGGCAGTTGGGTCCCTGTCCCTGGAGGTGTTTAATAAAAGACTGGACATGGCACTGGGTGCTATGGTTTAGTTGATGAAGTGGTGTTAGGTCATGGGTTGTACTGGATGATCTCTAGGGTCCTTTCCAACCTAGTTGATTCTGTTGAGGAGTGCTGGAAAAATGAAGATGGAGTTTACATTCTCTTTTGATTCAGTGGATTTTTTTTAATAATTTTGCTATCTAAACACCTAAGGATATTCTTTTCACCATTTTGCCTTTCAGTATCAGTCAAGTTCTCAAGAACAAGTTTGAGGTGGAATGATGGTCATGGGCAGCAGGAGCTAGCAGTATAACTCCTTGGAAATTTTTTTTCCTATAATCTTTTCAACAATACTTAATTGGACTCAAAATTCTTAACAGAAAAGCTTCTCAACTGTAGAATGAGTTAGTCATTACTCGCCAGTAAAAGTACAAACAAGTACTTGGGTAGTAATTAAGTTAAACTAACTTGGCTAGGGTTCCTTGCTTGTGCAGCTCTCAGAGCAGGGGTTTAAACTTGCTTCTTTCATCTTAAACTCTTGGCTGTTCTTTGGAATGTACATGTCTCAAAATACTTATAAGTACTTCATACCTAAATCTAAAATCTTTAAAAAATCTTTAAAGTGCTGACAAATCTATGCGTAGGAGTGTGGTTAGCTCAAAACTTAGATGCTTTAGAAAACAACTTATGTTAATATCCTGGTATTTAACAAGGATAACAAAAATGTGAGTTGTCCTAGCTTGATCCCATTTTCACTAGTAATTAGAAATGTCCATAATCAGGGTCCTCCGATTCCTTAATCACTGCAACTGGGTAACGTGTATCTGTTGAGTCATTGACTCAGGAAAAATATGTCCTCAGTAATCCTCATGTCACTTGCCCTGAGTATGTGTCATTCCACTGGCTGTTTATTTTTTCTCCTCCCATTGAGCAAACCTGTTCTCAGAAAGCTGATGTTTTTACTGTTGCTTTTGCTAATCTTTGAAATATAGTGGTAAGATGAGTTGTAATTGCAGTTCAGCTGGTAACTGATAGTTCTCTTTCCCCTGGCAGACATGGGAAGATCCAAACCATAAGGATAACGTTACAGGATGTTGTGGGGATAATGATCCTATTGACGTTTGTGAAATAGGTTCAAAGGTTTGTATTTATCTGGATTAATTTAATTTATCAAGGTTAACTTAATTTGGTAGCAACTCTTGAAAGGGAAGGTCAGATGGAAAACAAGAAAAAATGCGTTAATAATGTTAGAAACTGACAAAAGTATCAATAGAGGATCTAAGGAGAGAATAGGTAAGGAGTGGTGGATATTTAAAAAGGAGGGGGGAATGTAGGATTTGGTAGTGTTTGTACTGGTTAAGAGGGAGAATAAAAGAACAGCATCCTGAAGTTGTGGACAGTAAATAAGTAAGTGTAGCTGGACAGTAAGTTTTGGGTGAGGGAGGTGAGGGTTAAGATTTCTGGGGAAGGAAAAGGTTTCTTTCTTTTTTTTCCCTGTTAGCAGTATTTGAGCTAGGAATAGATTGCCGAAAGATGAGGAAACATGACAGTATTGTGCACATTAGAATTACAAAGTCAAACCCAGAAAGGAGGTAGTTTGAGTTTACTCATGGTTGCAAACAGAAGTAGATCCTCTTTTCTAGTGAAGACAGGAACCTGCTGCAGTGTTGCACAATTGAGTCATGGAGTGGATGGATGAAAAAGAGGTGCAGCAAACACCATTAGTAGCTATAAAGGAAAGGTTTAGTTCACTGAAAGAAAATTCTAGATAGCTAGAGGATGCAAATAACAGAGCAAGGCTGTGTATCAAAAATGGGTTTATGAAATGGATGAATTTGAAAATGGGATCTCTTAGGATATTTAGGTAAGGGGAATTTTAATTCGTTATCTCAGTGAAAGTGGCTTTATTTGAAGTAAGAAACCTAAAGATGAATTTCAAGGGATCCAGAGAGAGTTAAAAGAGGAAATATGAGGAAGAAGGTTCTAAAGAAAATGCAAAAATTGTTGTGTTGGTATTTCTGAGGGAGTGTTATATGTTTTTATGAGTATACTGCAGTCCAGAGGAAGAAATAGCAAGACAGAAAATAAGACCCTGAATTCAGAAAGTAGAGAGTCAGAAGAGACAGTAGAGAGAGAAGGAAGTTAAAAAATGGGTGTGAGACACTTCTGACTCGCAGTGTGGAGGGAAGACCAAGAAGTGTGGGGGAACTAGGGTAAAAGGGAAGGAAAAAAGTTTTAGCTACTTGTCTAATTGAATAAATGCTGACTTGAGAATTGAGGATTGTAGAATAGTAATGGTGAGTGAAAGGCTAGAAATATTAAACAGATGTGTATTGGGTTTTGCAATTCTGTTACTGTCTGTTGGTCAAAAATGTAAAACTATTTTTTTTTAAGGTGAAAGAAATTCTATATGTTGTTTTCCAAACGTTTGTGGCATTACGTTCTGTTTCAGATTCGTTCTTCTGGTGAGATTGTTCAGGTGAAGGTCTTGGGTGTTTTAGCTCTTGTTGATGAAGGAGAGACAGATTGGAAGATAATTGCCATCAGTGCAGATGACCCAGATGCTCAGAAAATCCATGGCAAGTATTTCTGTCTTTCTTAATGCACTTATGTCAGAAACTAGCACAGCAGGATGGTACCCGAGTTTAGGCACCCCAGGATAAGAAGAGGCAGGCAGTGGAAAGGCAAGGCTTTTCTTTTGTTTATTGTTGTTTAGGTCAGGTGCTTTCCTTCAAGAAGGGCATATGCGCTTTCACATTAAACTTCTAAAATGGTTTGCTTGGATTTTCCAAAGAACATGTCATGCAGAAAGGTTTTTGACTTCTGAAACACAACTGTCTTTGAAAGTGACCTCCAATAATTACAGGCTTATGTCCTGTGTAACGATGCATATTTACCCTCTCTACATTATGTAGCACACCACTGTTTTCCTTTTTGAATGTGTTTGTTCCTTATATATTTGCAGGCATTTTGTTGCATTCTGAAAAGGCATTTCCTATGTCTTGCCACTTTTAAGAGGATTGCTTCCAGAGCTTGTTGCTTAATATGAACAATTAGGTTTCACCTTCTATCTTGAAAATTTTCAAAGTAAACTGCTAATGCAGCTCACCCTAATCAGCCTTGATGATGATGAGCTGTGCAGGAGAAATAACCTGCTCAGACTTGTTTTCCTTGTGATCAGTCTTCTAGTATCCAAATGAAACTCCCAATACTGAAGTGTGTCCATGTGAATAGCATATGTGCTGTAGTTCTGATGTTAAAACTGCAGGAAGTTAAATTTTTCCAGCACAGGTGAAGCTCAGTTTTTCTCTGGCTAAATGGAGGCTTGCTTCCTCAAATAGAATATTACTGGGAGTCATGAGACTTAAGTGGTGAGATTTGTCTAAAAGTGATTGTTAGGAGACAAAAAGCCATATATGCATCAGGGATGTACAACGAGAACCTGCCCTTCGTTGGTAAGGGAGCACCAAGGTGCAGAGTGGCCTTTCTGTAGGAATAGAGCAATCCAGTAGCTTTTTAAGGAAGTGTGTTTCTCAGCCATTGTGGTTTTTTCATGGTTTCTGTATGTTAAGTATGTCATTGGACTAGCCCTTCATTCTCAGTTTTCTTGCAGGTTACTTTCAAATGGAGAATACTTGATTTGTGGGGAAAGAAGGGGAGAAGAGGAGATGAGGAAAAGGAAACTCTTGGGTTGATGCTGATTAAAATCATTGGGCAGATGAATTACTGCATAGTGTTTGACTTTAACTACTTTCACAGTTAGAGATTAAGAAGTTCAGCTTAAGGAAAGAGTAAGTAATAGTTTGCTGTTAATGTCAGTATCAATTTAAACTACTCTGTAATGTGCAGTAAAATGCAATATAAGTGTCAGTAGTTAAAAGAAAAGTGAATAGCATTTCATTTCTAGACCCTGTTCTGCTTAAAGACTTAGCTTTTCTCCCAGGCAGTTTCTGAGAGAATGTGGTCAGAAAGGTGGATGAGAGAATTCAGAAGGAGTCCACTAAGCAGGGGCAAAACTGTGGCAGTTTATTCCAATATTATTTATTATTTGGAGTTAACTGTCTGTGTTTGAAAGCTCTCTCTGGTTTTTTGGTTGGTTTTGTTTTATTCCAAAATGACTTTTTCCAGGTAATGACTGATTTATATCAGCTCTATTACAGGATTAGTTTATTTGGGAGGGGAGGAGTAAGAGCTTTAGTCTAAAAAACAGAAGAAAAAGAAGGGGGAGGAATGGGCAAACCATTGCTTGTAGTTGATTCCCGAGTGCATCCTTTCTTATCAGGGAGTATGTGCAAAACTTCAAGAAGAGAACTGTCCTGAGATTCAGAAAAGCGTAAAAGTATTTATCCAGTTTAATATGATTTCCCTTTGGGATTGGAGTTGCAGCCCAAGATTTACAAAAGAAAGAAAAGGGGAAGAAAAAATGCCCCCATCTGCTTTCAGAAAACATGACTGGCTTGCAGTGTTTAACAGCAATCATTCTTCAGTCTGAAAACAAACAAATCTGTCAGAGCAGGCAGTACAATATGTCCTTTTATACTTGTTTTTCCCCCTTCCCAAAGTTGTTAATTATTTCAGCATAAAGGGATGGCAGCTACGGATAAAACCGGTCTCTCGCTCCATAATTGATGTGCTGCTGTGTTACGGAGGTGGCCTCCTGGGGAAGATGAGGCTAAATGTTGCCTTCCAATCCTGTCCAGTCACTTCTGTATCATTTGTTAAACATTTCCAACTGCACTGAGAATCATCACATTTGCTTTCAGCTCAGTATGTGCAGAGCCCCCAGTGAACATTTGGAAAAGATAATTCCAAGACACCCGAGCGGTGATTACTTGCAAACCTCATCCTGAGCCCTCACTGTGTGTTAACTCCTCTTCTCTCTTTAAGCACACCCCAGGTACCTGGGATATTCTCCTTCCAGGATTGTGATTGTTCTCATATGTGCAATTGATTTTTCTGAGACTTCACAGAACTCAGAATTGAGAAGTCACAACTTCTGAGTGCTTCTCATTGTTTATTCATAGCACTCCACTGGACTGTGTCATGCAGGCATTTATTGATAAATACTGGTTTAAATTGGAAACCCTGCCTAGAACTCTCACACAGAGCAGTGAGAAACTTGTTTACAGTGAAAATACGCAGGAATGATAGGCAATGCTGAGCACTTGTTTAAGTGGGAACTGTGTCATCAGTAGGAATAGCAGGGTTTTAGTGTCTTTTTGGACTGACTTTGTAAGGTAATCTGATTGAAATAACAGCAATTAATTCTGGTGGGCATGGGGACAATCTCTTACCAAATACAAGCTGTATGTCAGATGCAGACGTCTGTGTGAGAAAGTTGGTTTTGGACTTGAACTAGACATCTTCAGATTTATCTGTTTCATTAAGATCTTTGTGGCTGTTGTGTTTCTGCTCAGGCAGTTGCTAGGCAGGTGGCCATTAATGGACCAGTGGAGCAACTTTAGACTAAGCAAATCTGAGAAAAGACCTAAAAGCTCTTTGCAGGCTGAAGCACTAACTCTTGGTGGTATAATAGGCCTGGTTGCTTGCTTTATTTTGTTGTTGTTGCTGCTTTT
>VWZN01011874.1:143184-179690 GCA_013396955.1 Regulus satrapa
CAGGAGAAGTAAGTTCTTGGAGTCGAGAGGTTGCTTATGTGCTTATCTCATAGTTTGGATTGAATTTAATATATTGGAGTTCACTTGTATATCTGATGCTTTTCTAGTTCAGGGTCAGAAGGGATGAGTGATAATTTTATGCTGTGATTTGGTCTAAATGTATGTGGCATCTTCATATTGGACAAGAGGTTTTAAAAATCACTGGTAGTTGAAGCAGGAATTGTGTTTGAAGCAGCGTATGATGTCTGACTTTCAAAAGGTCATCTTGCCCTCCTTCAGCAAATTGGGCTAATCATGTTTAGTGGATGGCATTTTGGAGGTAATTTATTGGCCTGGGATCGTAGCAGCCATTTTTGCTGCCATTGCTCACTGGAAGGATGCCAGGATCTATTCAACAGCAGTTGGTGATGTCTGCTGGCTTTTTTGTGCTGCTGTTTGCTGGCACTGGTGAAGTTAAAACTGTTCTGTGTTGCCATGCTGCTTTCAATAGGCATCTCAAGATAGGGTTAATGATCAAACCCTAAATGGCAAAACTAAGGCATATTGTATATTTTGTATCATATATTGTTGCAGATTTTTGCATGTGAGTGTATTTATTCACAGAGAAAGAGCAGAGGCCCAGAAGAGCTTTGTTGTGGATTTAAGCACTCAGTGTAAAGAAATTCATTTGCTGTACCAAGGCTCCCCTCTTACCCCCTGCACAAAATATACCAAATGCCTTTATATGGAATGTAGCTGCTGCTTCCTGTAAATGTTTATAAGATGTTATTAAAAACATATGTCCTCTCTTCCCACAGACCTTGTTTAGAAAGCTTGCTGCAAACATGTTGTTTTAGCTTTGCTTGCAAGAAGCAGCATCTGTTGTACTAAAAATGGTACTTTTGTACAAATGCTTTTGTTGCTCTCTTCTGTAAAGCCAGCTAGAATTGGGATCTGCGTTCATGTTGGATCACTCCCTTGACAAGAGAGCTAGCAGCAGTTCTTGGTGCCAGCCTCTAGGGATTTTTATTATGGACACTGAACTCCAGCCCTTAATGTGATCCGCTGTCTCTTTTTAACCCTTGGCGTTTAACTTTGGTGCCCAGAAAAGTGAGACCTATGGCTCTTTGCAGGCAATGTGGAGGAATTCCCACTTAGAGCCCCATGGGGACCCGCTGATAATGTACCTGTGGGAGCCTGGCCTTCTCTGCCACTTTGAGCAGGGCTTGCTGGCAGGGATGAAACTGCTTTGAGCCACGTGCATGCTTGCTGCTCCCAAACCTGCCCCTTTTAACATCAGTGTGAGTACATAGCTCTAAGGGAAGATTAGCAGTCAAGGTCAAAAAAGAGTGTCTTAGCAGTGTTTGCTGCAAAAAAGACATCTAAGTTGTTTGCTTTTTTAAAAAATCATAATAATTTGAAGCTATCTTCTGTAGATACTAGTGTAGTAAATGATTGTACTGTTTACTGGGATCTTTTCTTTTACCTTTCTTTGCTTTCTTTTCTGTTTTCTGAGTGTGGTTTTTCTCCTTTCTCCCCTGATACCCCAGAGAGGCTGTTTAGATTTCAGTGGAAGACAGACTGTATCTTTTAAGTTTTTCTATGTTGTCTATGGTGACTTGTAATGAGCTGAAGAGGTGGCTGTTGAGCGGGTGATGCCAAAGCTGCTGTTTTCCTTCTGTTTTGTATAACATGCTCCACAGCAGCAGCAGTGATGCTTCTTTGTTTTGTTCCATTGTTGAACTGTTTTCTTCTGTTTGCCACCAACTTCCATTATAATACAGATGTTCTGGAGTATTTTTTTATTTATTTAATCAAGCTTTCAAATTTCATTTGATGTTCAGTAGCTGTCTTTTTATAGTGAAGAACAGTGAATTGAAGCATAGGGATGAAGAAGAATAACTTGCAAGGAACCCAGGAAATAAAAGGAACCAATGTCCCCCGTCTTAAGTCCTCAAAAGCAGAATGTACAGCATCCATATAATGATGTAGTATGATTGTGTTTAGTCGTTTTACTTAGGCAAGGTATTTTGCAGTGGAGACAGTGTGAAATTCAGGAAGAGGATTCTATCCATGAAGATAAAATCTCTAAGAAAAGGAGGTAATGAAAATCTGCCCCAAAGCCTATCCTAGTAGTTGAGTCCTTCAAATAAGTGTAAATAAGACCTATAAATAAGGGACAGCAGATGGAGAAAAGTACCAAGTGCCAGTTAGTAGACTGTAAAGGACTTTTGTTGAACAGTTTTTATGGGAGTAGGAGGCAAACAACCGAGTAGGGGGAGTGGATAGCAGAGTTAGGAGAGACATTTGCTGGAACAGGAATCAGAAAAAAGGAGCAGCAGTGTGAGAAAGTATGCTTGAATTTAAGTAGTGTCTGGAGTTTGTCCGCTGCTGGGAGCCAAGGAAATTGCTGCAGCAGCCTGGTTTGCTTTACAGACATGAGGAGATACTGTCTCTTCAACAAGTGTTAGGTATCGCTAATTCAAACCTCAGAAGAGGAGATGACAACAGCTCAGGTTGGAGGAGGGATGTTCTGTTGCTTGGAGAGAACAGGATTATACACTGGAGTCCTAAAACTGATTTGAATTGGAGATGCAGTTTTATTAGTGCCCAAGTGAAGCATTCTGCCTCCAACCAAGATCCCACCCTTTTCTAAATCATTCAGTCTTGGTTGGTCTTGCCCACCCACCCTAGTGAAAAGCTCCTTGTGCTCTTAAACACGTAGAAGACCTGCCTCTAGCACATGATATGTGCCCTTTTTTCTGGGATTCTGCCAGTGAAATTCCCTGATCTCCTGCAGACAGATGGCCAGCAGCCAAGTTCAAAATGTGTTTTACCCTGAGCCCATAAACACGTAGCCCTGTTAAGTGTGTGCAGAGCAACAATTTACATGGGGTTCTTCAAGGTTTTATGTTTTATTCTTTGTGTGGTGGTAGTGCAGTGGAATTTGGGGAGTGGCATCTATGACATGCCTATTAAAACTCAGAATGTCTTCTCATAGGTCTGGTCTCCCAGTTCAGTCTACATGTCATCTCTCTTGGTGGTCTGTTGAGAATTGAATGGTCTGTAGCACAAGACCTTTTCTCATCTTGTTCTCTTCAGAAATACTTTAATGTCTTTGTTCAGGTTCACATTGAAATTTTAAAAGACATTTAGGCACTTAAAGATGGAAAGCACATGACTAGGTATCAATTCCATGGACTAAGCAACTGATTTTATAGGACTGGGTAGACAAAAGAGTATCTTAGCAGAAGTCACTGCTAACCAGATGTCTCAAGTGGGGCATATGGGAGAAGATAGTGACATAACCAGGCAGTATGGAGAGAGAGCAAGAAATAAGGAAGGGAGACATGAATGAGTGACTTGGAAAACACTAGAGGAGAGTAAGACCGTGGAAGATGGCCTGAGCAGAGTGAGGTTACAAAATAGTTGGGAGACTACAGCAGAAACAAGTCAGCCACCATTTCCATCAGAAGTGACTGTGGAAAGGAAGGGGAAGATTACACCAGTTACAAGTATTGGCTTGTGGGATGGACAAAATCCTTTCTTACATCAAAATAATTAGAAGAGCATTGAAAGCTTTTCCGTGTAAACATGTTGCCAGGGAGTTAATTTGTTAAGTGGCTGATAGGACCATACCATTGCAAATGACAGAAGTGGTGGCAGTCTCAAGGGACAGCCCATTAAAATTCGATATGCACAGCAGGTAAGGGGTGCAAGATCAAGAAATGTATCATTGATACAGCAGTGTAGTCTTCATGCAGAATTACTGTGATGTTTCATCTCTCTGTATGCCCCATGGCAGCATTCATCTTTGCCTCATGAGGGTGTCCCACAAATGGAATGCATTCCTCTTTGTGTCCTGCCACAACTTTGTCCATCAGGATTGTAGAGGCAGAATTGTTCATCACTGTGAATATGCAGATACCACAAGGTTATCAGTAAAGTTAATGTTTAGAGCTCCTGGTGCATCTCTGTTGTGTCTTGAAGGGGATGAATTTGGAACGAAAGTGGGCAAAAGAGTGGCTTTTAATATCATGTTGACAGGTCAAGCCTGTATTTTATTTAGAGGTGCTGGTTTAAAGATTCATGTGTTGAAATTGTTTTTATATCTATTCTTTAATTATCAAAAAATGCTCGTAGCCCCTGCAGTTTCTGGAGGAAAAAATTTCCTCAGTGAATAACTAAGTATTGCAAGAGCTACCTACTGAGATAAATATGGAATTTTCTTCTGTTGTCACAAATACGGTCCTTTGATTCATTGTACCTTGGGTCTTAATTAATGATGAAGGGCAGGAGATGACTAGTTTACCTGCTTAGTATGGTTGTGAAATCGTAAGGTAACAACTATGGGCAGCTAATGTAATAAAGTGAAGTTTACCAATGACTTTGAAAGTATTCAGTGAAATCAAATTGCTGCAGATTCTTTAGGAAGATTTTTAAAATTAATGTTCTGAAACCTGTGAGTGAAAATGATCAGTTCTTTTTTTTTTTTTAAATCTCTTTAACCTACAGATATCGATGATGTAAAGAAGCACAAACCGGGTTATCTGGAGGCTACAGTTGACTGGTTCCAATTATATAAAGTCCCCGATGGTAAACCAGAAAATCACTTTGCTTTTAATGGAGAATTTAAAAACAAGGTGAAGACAGTGCAAAATTAAGAATGCATCAATCTGTCATGTGAAGTCTATAATACATCCTAGAATTTTTAGAATTGTATAGGAGGAGGCTTAATGAAAAGAATTTTGATGGAAGGGACTCTTGTGTACCATTTATTAGGCCAGGATTAAATAATGTTTTCTGCCTTCCTTGTTGTTCAGGGAAAATGTATAGGTCATTAAAGAAAGTCTGAAAAAAAATGTAGTCCTAATCCTAATGAAATTTATGCATGCATCTGCGTGTTTCTAGGTGTTTTTCAAAGCAATTTCATTCTCCATGTCAGAGTAATGAATGGATTGTCTTCTCAGGTGTTTTTTTAGTCCTGTTGTTAAATGTTTTGACTTTTGTTTTAAGTGTATGCAGTTTAAGACAATGGGTTACAGATTTTTTTTCATATTTTGTGTTTGCTCAAGGCATACTTTTTTTCTGGTAAATCTCTGTAAAAACATTTGAAGTGTTTGGCTTGCAGGCTGAAAAATTGTCTTACTTTCTTTTAGAAAAAAAAGAAAAGAATGGCTTTTAAAACTACTTATTGTAAAAATGGCTGGTGTTTGAAAGCAGATTGGACCAGAGAATAGACCTTGTTGAAGGAAATACCTGGATTTTTCCAGAGAAATTTGATAACGATTTGAGTATAATTGCTTTGCAACTTGTGCATTGCATATTTTGTATAGATTCTTCTTGGCAAAGAATCACAGGTTTCTCATGAATGATGTCCTTGTGTCAGCCAATTCAGCCTTGCAGAGTGCTATCAAAGTTACATAGTACCTTCTAACCGGCACAGGCGACTTCACATGTTTTGTCTGGTTCAAGAAATGCCCCGACTCCCCTCTGCACTAGAACTGCTTTTTAAATCAATCTGATGTGGAGTTGTAAGGCTTGATAACCTGATGTTCTCCCAGGAACTGCTCTTAGAGATTTTCCTGCACTGTAGAGTGACAGTATACCAGTGTATTCCTGTCAGGCCATTGGGAGTTCAGCCTGGAGGCACTAAATGCCCTGAGATAGCTGGTTTGGAGCATTTGAATAATTCTCAAGCATTTCTAGAGACCCAGGATGTGGCGAGACAGCTGTGGCTGTGCTCCAACAGCTCTGGTGAAGTTCACAATGTTCCAGTGGCACTTTTCCAAGTCACTCCTTGTTAACAAATATGAATGTTCAGTTGGCAGCTTTTTGCAAGTCTAGCAGTCATCATCTGGACACCGAGGGCTTACTTTAATTTTTGGAAGCTTTTTCATCCCAGCTCCATCCCCAATATTATTTTTGTTTCAAACAAGCAGAAACTGTTAAGCAGCTGACATGTTACGTTCTTGCAAATGCTTAAGTATATGATTGGGCATTAAAGAAGTGAATGTGAATTATGCCTTGAGAGGGGAAACCTGAACTCTGACCTGCATCTGTAAGGGCAGAGTCACGGCTCACACACTTGATCCCACTTAGAGCCTGGTATGATTTTCTACAGCAGTAGGGATCTCCTTAGCATCTAGTGCTGATTTCATTTCTTTCATGTAGTGTTTGTGTTTTGTGACTGCAGACTGAGGGAAGGTCCTGAATGAGTTGCCAGTATGTTTGAGAAATAGTGAAGTTTGTTTCTTTACATTAAAAGGTTGTTATTTAATGAGGCCTCAAAGGAGGTGCCTTAAAATAACACCTGAAATAGTATGTTCTAATAAACTAGTTCTGTGGCATTTTTTCTGTTTAATAACATTTTAATTTACAAAACTTTCCTTGTTGTAAACTAGGATTTTGCTGTTGAAATTATTAAATCTACCCATGAACACTGGAAAGCTTTGCTTCATAAAAAAGTTGATGGAGGTACTATAAAGTGGTATGTATACATCTCTTGCTCTTCTTATTGTGCTATTCAACAAGTTGCAGCTGTCCATGAACTGCTTAGATTTTTAAAATTTGAGATGACAGGAATATTAATGGGTTTGATAATTAATTGATAATAAAGCATGATTAACTAATCACACATGAGGATGTTTACTGCTAAGTGGTTCCAGAAATACATTGATTACATAGATGTGACATTCATTACTTCAGCTTTTGAGAAATGGCCCCAGAGTGTTTGTTCAGAATTGTTTTGGGAGAATCGTGGTCCTCTTGGCACTGTTTGTTCTGTTGCTTTTGGGTATTGAAGCTCATACAGTTTATTCTGTAGGACCTTAAAGGATCATGATCAAACTCATTTTTGATGTGAAAGGATGTAGATACATACAGAAATATTGATGCCAAGGATGTGGTCCCAGAGTTTGTCTGAAAACACTATGGGCATCTGCTGCTTTATGTAGGAGCAAAATTTTGGCCTGTTTTTCCTTCTTGTTAGTACTGCAGGTGGCTTACTGAAATAACCTGCTGTTACTTCCATGATCTGCCCCCGAATCTGGCCATCCTGCAAGGCACAAGTGATGGGCTATACTCACATCATCTCTGCTTGCCATCTAGGTGTTCCTCAGCTCCCTCGGGAAGTGCCATTTTATTTCTGCTGAGTTCCTGGCAGCTAGCAGCCAGAAGCACTGAGTGTGACCACTGCTTGCATTAATACAGAATACACAGCCTGGACCCCTCCTCAAACTCAAAGGAACAAAGAATACCCTTCCACACACATGTTCCTTCCAGCACTGCTTTGTGGCTTTCGCTTCTTCATTTCTTGCAGATACACATTTCTGTGCTCTGTGTGTGATGGTGGTTTTTTCCATAGTACTTAATTGTGTGTGGCTCTTTTCCACTGATGGATAAAGCAGGTTTTTAATTTTTTTTTTTAGCACAAATATGCTGGTGAGTGGCAGCCCATTTTGTTGCAGTGAGGAGGATGCCCACTCCATTGTGCAGTCAGTAAGTATAGTTACTTGTTTTTCTCATCCCTGCCCCCTTTTTTTTTTTTTAAATGATTAATTGGAAAAGATTGTTCAGAGCTCCAAAACTTAAATAAAGCAGCTAAACTGAAATGGTCCTTAAGCAAAAATTTAAGTAAAAGGAAGAGCACAAAGGTTGTGGGGGAAATGTAAGTGTTGTGATATAAACCTTTCATTGCAGTGGTGCAGTTGTGCTTTCTGGCAGGTTCATTACTGTTCTGGTGGAGTTTTTTTGGTTTGTTTTTTTCTTCCTCTGCAGTGCTGTTTCTTCTGATGCTTAATAGCAAGATGGACTGCTATTTGTATCTAGCCTGCTGTCTTCTCTGTCTCCCCTGTTGCCATGAGTTACCACCCAGTGTTAGAACTCATTGACTAGCTGACTGTAGTCCCTAATCACTGAACAGATCCTTTGTTTGTCTACTTGCATAATTAAATGCATTGCTGTAAGAGAGGGGATGCTTATTTGAATGTTTCTTAAAGAATACCTGTCATATTCTGAAAATTAACATAAAATTAAAAACATGCAAGTTTCCTGTTCAGGCAAGAAAGATGTCCTGCAGGTTTGATGTTTTCATGTGCAAATGCTAGTGGAAGAGAATTTTTTCAATTTTAAAATATGCTAATTTGGATGCCAGAAATTAAGCGAGGTTACCAACAGTTGCATAGAGAAATGTGCCCCCGAGTATTACTTTTTCTTTCCTAGCACGGGCTGTGATTGAACCTGTGCTCATGACCACATGAGGTATTTTGCATGTGTGCTTGGCTGCCAGGACACCCAGTGTTTGGCCTCACCAGTCACAGTAATTATGCAAGTTCAGGTGTCAAAGGACACACCATCCACTGTCTGTGCAGTTAACATCCCAACAGCATTTCTAGTAAGAATGGGTTGTCCTGGGTGCTGTCTTGTCACAAGCAAACAAGACTCACAATTGCAAAGAAATGTTGGTTTAAGTCATGAAGATGTGTCAAACCAATCTTTTTACTATTCAGATGCCTTGCATTCAGCACTTCTTTAAAAGTATCTCTTTGTTGCATTTGTGAATGTTGATTAATAGGACTGTAGATTTTAAATGACAAGAAAAACTAATTTTGGAATTCAAGTATGTTTTTAGACATGTCAGTCACAGTTACTAGCAAGTATTTACCTCCTCCATACTTTCAAATTTACAATAACTTTGAGTCTTTAATTGCAACTAAAACTTCAAGTCCAAATGTATTTAAATGGTGACACATGTGTAAAGGAATATTTCCTTTTGCATTCTCTGCTCTCTGTACTTCGAAGCATGCAGGGTAAATAATTATTAAATCAGCAGTATATCTTATTTTGTTTCCCAATAACAAATCTTTTTTTCCCCATGGTTTTCAGGGAGGGGAGAAAGTTAGTAAAATCAGTTCACAAACTAGATACCTTATATCAAACTTTATGCCTTTTTAATTTGAAATTTTCCCTTCTTATCAAATAGCATCACTTCCTGTCTTTTTTTTTTTTTTAACCTCACATTCTTTTAAGTGATAGTGTTTTTGTGAAGTTGTTTCCACATACTCCTTTCCATCACTCTGTTTCAGTTCAGTCTAAGGGAATTGCATCTTTGTAGGGTGCTGCCTCTTGGTGCTTTCCAGACAGGGAAAATATGCAATACTTTATTATAAATACTTGTTCATGCTGCAGGCAGTTGCCGATCTGCAATAACTAAAAGAAGTAAAATGGCCTTGAAATAGGAATTGTGGACAATTGAACTCTAAATATAAGCAGGGAGGTTGACTTGCACATTTTAAGCAGGTATCTTTTTGTCTAGTACACTACACTGCCTGCTTTGGTTGTCAGACATTCATCTCTTTCACACTGAAGTAAAAGTACGTGAGTGTTTGCTGCAGAATTTTAATGGCTGTGGTGATTTCAAATGAAAGCTGCCTGTGTTTGCAGAGGGTTTTGTTTTGGATTTTTGTTGGGTTTTTTTTTAAAGTTTTAATTAAAAGTAGATGCATTTTCTTCTAATTTATATCCACCTATTAGATCCTGGATAAAAACAAAATAATGAAAGCTGAAGCAGAGATCTTGTATGCAAGTATAGTGAGAAACATATTTCAGCTACTGAAAAAATTCTGAGCTATTTCTGCAGTGAGAGTTGATTTCCTACAATTCTTTTTCCGGCATCAGATTTCAGTTGCAGCATTTTTGAGGGAGTGATTATTGCCTTAAATCAGATATATTGAGTTCTCAAAAAAAAAAAAAACCCAAAAAAAAACCCCCCCCAAAAAGAAACAAAAAAAAAACCAAAACCAAAACCCAGAACAAATCAAAAAAACCCCGAAGAAGATGCTAAAAGGCAGCCCTTGCTACAGAACAGTTTTCATGGTGAGCAATAGAAGTATAAGAGAACCAAATGGAAAACATTCAATGAGTGTGCAATTTCCTATGGATTTTGATTGGGTGGTTCCCAAGGTAGTCCAGTTGTTTTCAGAATCATATGAACTTTTGTTACTTTGCAGATGAGGAACTAGAATGGCTTGTCTGGGTTGGGGAATTTCCACTCCACTGAGTGAGTTTCTAGATGCCTGGCATGTGTACTGTCATCTCTATCAGGGGCAAACCAAAAATGATTCCACAGCAGGTGAATTGCCATGACGAGTCAGTTCCAAAGAGATAGAAGATAATCTGTGCATGGAAGAGCACATAGTAAACATTTGAACCAGCCAAAATTTCACCAGACCCCTACAAATCTATATGAATTTTAACACTACATAGTGAAAATTTCTGGTGTTCTCTAGCCTCTGGAAGTTGTTTCATCTGTGTCTCAGCTCCAGTGTTGGTATATGTTGCACAATAAACGCAGGAAGAACAGAGCTTTGTAGATGAATGTGTTAGTGCTAAGATACACCGTTTGTTTCAGGCTTTTATGTGTTGCCATCTGTGAAACTGACCAGAACTACCAAGCCTTTGTTTAATATTAATCCTAAGAATTGCTTACTCTGTGAAGAAGCTGCTGAGAACTTTGCAAGTTGGGAAATCTCCAAGACAATCTATATATAGTTAGTAGAGCAGTGTTTCTCAGACTTAGCACATATTTCTTTCCTTGTAATACTGGAAAGTAAACTAGGAAAGCTTTGCTAGATGATGTATCTTTTGATAAAATTTGAAACAGTGTTCTGAAAGAAAAATATTTGACTTTTCCGGATAATCTAAAAATAATCTCTAATGAAATTTGAATCTGTATATTTACTGATGTGTTTTGAATAATTCAGATCTAAGCAGGAAAGTTTGTTGACTGCCTTTCTCCCTAAAAGCTTTCTGTGAGGACGTTTCTATTTAGTAAAGGTAGAATTTTCTGTACTGTGGCCAGTTTTGAAACAAAAGGTTGGTGGGGTTGTTCGTCTGGGGTTTGTTTTTATTAATTAATTAATTAAATAGGTTTTTTAATGATGTTCCAGATAAAAGGGTGTAGTGAAGAGATTGCTGGTTCAGTGGGATGAGTTTTTGATCTGGTCATGGTGGGAAAGTGCTGAGTCCTTATCTTAAGCTTTTTGAGTAGTTATCCTAGAAGTGGCAGGCACCTGCATTTAAATGGTAACCTCTGGTTCTCCCTGCCTTTTGAGATGAAGCTGAGGTTTTTCTGGAAAGAGAGGGGCTATTGTGGTGATACAGCCTTGGTTATGTTTGTCATACTGATATTTCATTTTAGACCAGTCACATAACCTCCCCGTGCAGGTTATCCTGGGTAAAGTGGGAAGAAAAATCCTGCTTCTTCCTTCCCTCCTCATGGGGTTTGTTCTGCTCATCAGTGTTTGGAGCCCTGTGCCTGCTCAGATGCACAAAGGCTGTGTCACACCAGTGCAGCTCAGCCCGAGTGCTGCTGTGCTAAGGAAGGACAGTGGAAAATTGTTATATCCTCATCATGATTCCAGATGTGTTTAAGTGTCTTTAATTTTGTCCTTTAATTAGAGGATAAGACAGGCTGTGCTTGCCTGTGATTGAATAGTGGCATATCTGGCTTTGAAATGCCAGACCTGAATTTTGAAACAAATAGTCACTTTCCTGAATTATTAGAACTGAATTATTCTGTCAAAGTGGAATTGTAAAAAAGTATCCTCACACATTTATTTTAAATTGTTTGCACGTGTTTAGTGTAAATTGTTTGTATGTGTATGTATTCACGTGCATACCTGACGGTGAAACTTGTATAGTAATTAGAGATTTACTCATTAGATGTAAACAACAAATCCTGTTATTCTCAAAGATGATACAGTCATCAAAAATCCCCTTTGTATTAAGTAAGGTGTTCATCTGTCACTCATTATTCACATGCTTGTTTTGTCATTTACGAGCAACAAAGAAATTGGTTCAGTGGGGGTGAGAAATCTGTAAGGTAAAATATTGTCCTGTGGGCGGGGCAACAAAAAAATTCTGATTTTGTTAATATCTCTTGACTTGAGCATTAAAATACCTTTAAATTCGGGTGCTATCTGTGAAACCTTAAGTAAATACTGAGATGTTTGGTTTGGGGGTTTTTCCCCTTTTTTTAATCTTTTTATTCTTTTTTAGGCACCAGCGTTTATGAATGGAGATGCTGTTTCCCCAGAAGGTACCTTTTTTCTCAGATGTCACACGACTTCTCTTAATTGCTGGGTTTAAAAATTGACATGAAAACTGTTTTGTTGCAAAAAGGCAGTTTTGTGTATATGAAAATTATAATAGTTATATCTTGTCATATGGTATTGCCTGTCTCCTGTTAAATGGAACATGAACATAAATTCCCGTATGCTTTGTGGGAGAAGATTACTTTTGAGTGAAAGTGTAGTCCACATAAAAAGATAAGAAGACAAAGTTTTTCTCTTACTGATCATGCAAGGCATGACATTTATCCTTTTTAAAGGAGATAGGTTGCTTTGCCTTAGTTATTCCTCACAGTAGCTAACTAATCAAATAAACAGCTCCTCTTCCTAAAATCGACATAAACCACACCTACTCCTCAAGTGTAAGTTCTAAAGACAAAATTTTATCCTTTCACTGTTACGATTGTTTTTCATGTTAACAGAACATGTGTTTTTCTTTAAGAAATTAGAATGCATCCTACATTTTCAGTTTTAACTACTTAAAAAAAGATTTTTCTACTGGCAGGAACTATAGAGAAGACATATGTGCTTTTTGAGTTGGAGGGACTTACAGAAATACTAAGTTAAACTTAGTCATGAGCTGAGTGCCAAATTGTTTGAGAAGCAACATCTGTGTAGCCCATGTCATGGGAAAGCAAGTTGCATTCCATTTGCCTTTATATGGCATGCCAATAAATAGCATTTATTTACCAAATTTTAGATCTCAGACCTCTGACAGACAACCAGACATCATCTGCCTGATCTGTGATGTTTTCCAGGGGTGGTCACAACCGTGTTGTATGCATGGTTGGTACAGCCAAGCTGTTAAAATGAACAGATATTATTTTGAGACCATGCTTTTTGCAGGGTCGGGAATAGAGTTAACACAGCAGTATTGTTATGGGAGGGAAGGTGATTGAAAGGGCAGACTGTTGTTTTATCAAGTGTTTGTGTATGGCTGGTTGTTTATAACTAATGTCACTCTTGATTTTTGTTTTGTTTTGTTTTAGTTGATTCCTGGTACTTTTTTCCCAAGTGATCATCAAGGTCTTCTGAAGGTGCATCATCAAATTTTAAAAATCATCCCTTTCTTTGAAGACAGGCAAAAACACTGACTGTCAGATTCCTGTTGAAACGACTTTTCAACTTGTGTAAACTTCTAATGTAAATAAACTGCCATTATAAAATGAATGTTTCCTTTCTTATGTCTGCGTAGGGTGGAGCAGAGGGAAGAGGAGGGGCTTGCTTGCTTGTTTGTTTCTGGATCTCAGAACTGCTCTTATCCACTCATGAAGTGTGCCAAATGAGATGAAAGATAAGTTGCCTTCAACCCCGTTCTCCAGATTTTTGGAATAATTGAGCCATTAAGTCTTAATTTCTGTCTCAGGGCTTTTCTGGCCACCCTGACTGTAATCAGTTTGAAGTCGGCAGTTATCTTTATGTAAGAGGCTTAGGAGTTTCCCCTGTTCTTTGATAGGTGACTGTTTCCCGAGTTGCATTCACTTTTGTGCCCAATTGTCTCTGCAGGCTTCGTAGAGTTAGGAACAGAGCATGCTTGCTTCAAAAAAAAAATACAACATTCCTCCAAAGATTAATTCAACTAGGAAGGGCTAATGCCATAACAATTGAAGTAAGGATGCACGTGTGCTCTCTGTTCTACATCCTGTTTTGATAACTTGTGTGTTTCATCACTCAGGAAGGATTTTCCTTGTGGAAAGCTTCCATTTTTAGAACTGTGTATGCTTTTGATAATTATTTGTTCAATGAGGCGAGAGTAATGAAATGTACAGAACTGAGCTTTTGTGCTTTCATGGTACAAATATCTGCCATTTTTTCCTACTGCAGGATTATGTCTGGCCTATCTGTCCCCCAGTGGTCATTAAAGACAAAAACGGCAGCTGTTAAGTAGAAAGAGAAGAAATGATAATATAGACAGACAGCTTTATCCAGCTTGTTACTGAGACCAAAGGTGAGCATTGTCTGCTTTGTCCGATGACGGAAGCAGAAGGTTAGCACTCCTGACAGAGGGTGGAAGTGGAAGACAAAGAACTGCAAAAGTTAGGCTGTGGCTTGCCAGAGAAGATTACCTTTTCCTTACAAAGAGTAAGTTTTTAGGAAGAAAGGTTTCACCTTTGGGAATGTCTCTGATTTAAAGAGACGGTTTCCTTTTCTTTAGACTCCTCTAGTGTATTGTTTAGTGTACAAGCACCAGTCACTTTGGATAGCTGAGTCTGGGCCTCAGCACTTAGGAGGAGTTCTCCCACCCACATAGAATTTTGCATTGTTTTATATACAGGGTTTAGGTGTGACAGGAGAAATGCAACATAAACCTTAGGTATTGAGGGCTACTTTTATCTTCTGTAGTCAAGAGACATGTTGCATCCAACATACACTTACAGCACTGATTTCCCATGCTTTATTTTATGCTTCAGAATTCTAAGTACATGCAGTATTATACCCCCAGGTTTTCTTTAGCAGAGTAAATGTTTCTCAAGTGCCTTGTGCTCCCATGCAGCCTCTCAGGATGAGATTCCTCTGGTTAGGGGGTGAGCTCTTGGAGCTCGCAGAACAGCTGCTGTATTTGCCCATATGGTAGTACACCTCGGAGGCTTGCTGTTTTCCAAAGTGCTTAAGGACAGCTGAACAATGAAGGGCACTGTGTAAAAGCAAATTATTTTCCTTCTACATAGTCACTGCTGTTCTTTTTCATACCTTTCTTTTTTTAGACATAGAGTGAAAAGTTGTACCCATGTGAGAACCAAATACTGATTATAAATGTACCCGTGCTGAACTGTCAAGGGTAGGCCGTAAGTTATTTCATTTTTACTCTAAGTAAATTTTACCAGTGTGCTTTAATTTCTAAGTATATTTATGGAATGTGGTTATGAATCTCAGAAGCAAAAATAAATTTCTAAATCAGATAAGATTTTGTGCAGGGAAATAACAAGTAGTACTTGGGAAAACTGAAAACTGAAGTGATCAGAGATGCCTAATACTACCATAAATTTGAAAATGCTGAAGTATTTCTTTCATACTGAATATATAAACAGATGACTGTCATGGTGAAAGTAGTTTGAAGGAAAGGAAAATGTTCATATTCATTCTCTTAAGATTTTTCCCAGGCAGGTTATAAAGATGTGCTGCCTTGGCACATGTAGCCTTGCTGCAAAAATGTACTGAATGCCACTGATGTGGGTTTCAGAAATTAGGCAATATGAAGGAGCTGTAGGGAGATGGGACAGAGAAACTAGAATATGTATTTCAGATCCCAGGAAAAAAAATTCTGAAATAAGCTTTTTTTAAAAAAATTTATTTTCACTTTCTTCACAGGCTAGGTCTTCCATTTGTATTTATTGACTTATATTGTTCTATTTAAAATTGGTTTCATTTTAGCAGGAAGGTAAGTGCAGAAGAGTCTGCTTTTTAATAGTTTTATGAAAGGAACTTTTTGTATCTGATACCAATATCTCCTGGAATTGAGGACATGAAGTGAAACATCTTTTTTTTTTTCTCCAGAAATAAATCTATCCTAACTGTATTTTTTTTTGTGTTGAATATATAATGCTCACATGTACATACTTCTTTCAGTATACATTTTCATCTTGATTTCCTCTTCGCAGAGAAAGGAGAGGTTACTTTTTTCTGCCCTTGCTGTTGTGATGGTGAGGGTTCTTTTTACTTAGGTAAATCATTAGCTGCTGCTCAAAATAGAGTTTTCATGGAGTTCACACATCAATATCCCCAGCCAAAAGTGGGGTGTGAGTTTTACTATTGTGGAAATAATGTTCATTATTCTTTAAAGTGTGGAAATAAAAGGACTGTGAAAATAGGATGGTATTGTCCCTGTCAGGATGTTATTTTCATGCTGTTAGTAATAATGGATATACTCTGAAAACGTCCGGAAGAATAGGAAGTAATTCTGAAGTATGTTTGGGAGAATTGTTCATAGATGTTACGCCTTGCCATAACTTTTCTGTGTTTAATGCTTGTGAGCTATAGCATAAAGCAGTATTGACTGATTGAAGTATTTAATGCTTCCCTTTGCTTTTACTGGGAATGAATCTATTTATTTGCTTGTAGTTCAGTTTTTCTGGTGAAAAGGAAGAGACCCAGTGTTATATCAGTAGGGTGCAAAGGGTTTGTTTTTTCTGCCCTTGCTGTAAAGTACAAGGTGATTTCCTATCAGGTTTAACAACCTGTGTTCCACTCTCTATAGAGTTCTGAGAGTTAGAGAACAAATATGGAAAAAGCTCACTGGAAGAGAACAGGAAGAATGTAAGAGGTTCAGGCAAATAAATATAATTATTAGAACTCTAAGTAAGAGTGACTGAAATACTTAAAAACACGCTTAAAAAAAATAAGGGCAATACATAATTATGCTGACTTAATGCAACTGGAGTGGTCAATAGGATGCACTTGCCAAGGAAGAAGAACGTTCAGTTACCACGCAGAAGTTGTAATTGCATCCCCTAAGTGCTCAGAAATAGTGCTTTAATCTTTGGCCACCTGCATGGGGGAAGATAACGGAAAGCAGCAACTGTATATACTGTTGAGTGGATTTTCTGGGAGTCTCTTGGGTTATGCAACTATGACCTGGGTGCTCAGTCAGGTTTACTGACTGATGCACCCACACAGTCTTGGATTTCTCACAGCTCACTGTTAATGCTGCACTCTCTTCCTGAAGCTACAGATGGGGTCTAGAGAGTGGACAAAAAAAAAAAGCCAAGCTCAGTGCAGTAGATTATCACTTTGCAATTGTTCATCAGCTTTGGCTAATTAATTCTTCACTTCTTCCTGTAGCAGAAGTTTTAAAATGTTCTGTTGCTGTAGGCATAATTCAAGTAGTCTGGATGTATTTTTAAAATTTTCATTCTAGATCTGCTAAGTTACAACTGAGTCAGTCTTGTCAATGATTCAGTATGCTAAGTCAGTTTGTAAGATTTTTGTTGATGATTTTCTCTACTTGCAAGGGTCAGAAAAGGGTTTCTTTTTGGGAAAATGCAGAAGCCAAAAATAATTTCACTGTTCTATGCATGAAGAATGTTTCTTATGTGCCAGAGCACTGCTGCCCTTTAGCTTTTTCCCTTAGAACATCCTCATAAAGTTTGTAGATTATTTACAGATGTCACCAAGTTTAATTCTGACTTTCTTGTTCATTATCTTTGGAAGAAAAATACTTCCATTACTCAGGTGTTACAGCACATATGCAAATTTGAGTATTCAGTTGCATACCTAGTGGTTTACTTCTTTGTATGTAGTAATACTTGCCTGGAAATTTAAGGGGGTTTTTTCAGACCAGAAAATCTGGGTTTCTTTGCAGTGTCCAGTTCCAATAGATCACTGGATGATCCTGCAGGCTTCTCTTTTGGGATGAAGAGAGTAAATGTAGTCACTGGAATGGTCTGCGCCTTGTAGCTGTTACTAGTCTTGTGCTCATTTATTGGTGTGTGTATGAGCATAGGGATATTGTAATGTTATGCAGCTGCTTGGTCTGCTATGTAATCTGCTTGCTGCTCTTATGCCAACTACAAGTTTGGGGATTCTCTTAAGCATTTTTTATTTCACGTTTTTAATTTGCCGACAAGTAAACATCTGCCTGTAATGAAAAACTTTATGGAGTTGGGGTACAAAGAATTAACGTCAAGTTTTGCTTCTCCATAGTGGGCTTGGGCATACCTCGTGGACTTGGGCAGGCCAAGTCGTCTTTATTCTACCTGTAAAATGGGTAGAAAAGTTTCTTTTATGAGTGGTCTGGTTTTTAATAGAGACTTGCCTCAGCACTGAGAGGGAAACTCCTTCCAGTGTCTGGAAATCGGATTCATTCAGCTTTTTTTACAGTGAGGAGTGGGCTACACTGACAGGCTTTCTGCAGGATTTGACTGAAGATGCAGGCTTTGCTAGTCAGACTGATCTGCCCAAGGGTCGTCTGATGGCATAAGTGTCTTTAGAGTGAAAAGAGCATCAGTGGTGATGAGAGTTCAAGGTGTAAATGAGCATCTTGTCCTTGTGAGTTCTTCAGGAGATCAGACTAATTTTTTAAGCAGAACTTTAAGTCCCCTAATGGGCCTCTTCATGGATTATTTTGGAGTGCAGAAATGCCAAGTTCAGAGTATAACTCCTGACCACCTGAGAGTTTTGAGCATTTTAAATCATGGGAGATCTGGAAACAGAGCTGGTTTAAGAGTCAAAGTGAAAATATCCTGCTACTTAAAAATATATGGTGTAGCAAAAAAAATCACATCTGAGTGGGAACCTGCTTTCATTGGAGAGCTGGGATGAGAGGAAGGTACAATCAAGTGAGGACAAAATTCTCCTGACAGCTGTTCACTGAAATTCACTTTTTGCCTCATATTGCCTTGCTTTAACTATGTTCCTTGTATGTTATGACTGGGGAATCAAGAGCTTTCTGACTGACAAACCACACAAACCTGTCCCTGCTTCTTGTGTCTATAAATAGGGATAGTATCTGTTTATGTCACAGTAATGTTGTGGACATTAGTGGCTTAAAAACCTTTAAGATCAAAGAGGTTTGATTACTAACAGATGTCTCTCTGGCCCTGTAGGTTGGCAGCACAAAGCTTCTAAGTGTTCAGGAGTTTTGGGATCCTGTCAAAGAAAATTTCTATTGCTGTGTGTACATGGAAGGGAAATCCTGCAAGGGAAAATAGTCAGGATAAGTGCTATTGTGAAGTGCATATGAAAAGAAAGTTGTAGCTAGTCATGCAGCTGGGAGAACAAGAGGAGAGAACAAGGGGATTCATGTGGGAAAGGAAATGGCATCTCCTGTCCCTGTACAAGAAGAGATTGGAGATGTGTTTTTTGTGGACCTAAGTGTCACTGGAACCTCTCTGTCCCTTATTTGCAAGCCCTGTAAATGTGTCCTTCCCCCATTACTAACCTACTTTGTAAAGTCTGCTCTCAGATTCACTTAGCACTTCATCTTGAGCTGGAATGGTTCAAGATACCTCCAACTGAAATGCAAATTAGTCTTAGATGTCTCTCTTCAATTCACACTTCTTGGAAGAAGTGACACAGTTCTTGAAAGTATCATAATGATATTTCTGTGACATACAGGCTCTTTGTTGCATACATAGTATAGCAAATCTGAATCATACCAATATCCTTATGGTCTGCCCGAAAGTGTAATGTATGCAAGTTGCTCAGCACGTGATATTTTTCACTGGATGTGTGATCTGGTGATCTGTAAAAGAAATCTCTTCAGAGAAGGGAGAGAAATAGGGATGAGGGGTGGGATGGGGGAATATGTTCTTTTCCAAGAAAGGACCAAGCAAGCTGTAGAAGTTAGTGAACATATGCATGGCAGCCCCTAATACTTCAGTATTTTTTTCCTTTTAATTTAAAACCTAATCAGTTTCTAAATATAAGTTTATTAAAATAAGTTTAGCAGAAGTGGTTTCTTTATGATGATTAGTTGCATAGTGAATAGATGTAGCTGACTCATTGCCAGTTCTCTTTGGGTTTTGCTTTCTGAATTTTTAAATTATACATTTTCCTATTTAAAAATGCCTATTTTTAAATTACTCATTTCAAAAACCATGTTGCACTGAAGTATTTTGACCCATCAAATGACACAGAGTGTCCATAAAAAACAGAGTGTCCTATTCTGTATAACATTTAGAAAGCTGTGTTTTCTGATTTTAAAGGTGCTATTTTCCAGATTATGAATAATAGGAAAACCTGATTTTGCAGCCATAACCATGTTCTGCATCTGTTAGAAATCATGATCAGAGAGCATTGTAGTAGGTACATCAAAATAAATGTAGCACCTCAAAGACCTAACACTCATAAGCATAAGAAAAAGGTAAGATATGGTAGAAGAATTAAACGCTACTGCTGTTGTGCTGTGGAGAGAACTGGAGGAGCAGGTGATCACCAGTTGGTTACTCAGGTGCAGTGGCTGGTATGTGAAAGAGGTGATCTCTATAGAGACCCTGACCCCTCAGCTTCCACACTGCAATCTCAGGGTGCTATTGTTTGACGGTTCTTTGTTATGTGGAGGAGAGTAGCTGCTTGTAACACAAAACAGCCATGTAAGCAGGATAAATTTAGCATACCCTAAATAGCAAAAATGTGGGATATTGTGACCTTAAATACATGCTGTTGTATCTTAATGTCTTGCTGACCTACATACCACATGCTGCAGAGGTCCAGAGAAGGAGGAAGTTCATGGAGGAGGTAAAAGTGCAACTTGTCTTGAGGAAGTTCTTTTCCCCAGAACCCTATCTGTTGTGTCTTTTTGTCAGCTGAATCCTGGAGCTTTCAGGAATGCCATAAATCATCATGTATGTCTGTAACATGCAGCCAGACTGAAGAGTTTGTGAGTGAAGAGTCACTGCCTTCCAGGGCTTAAGCTAGCATCATTTCAAGTGTTTTTGCAAACCCTTTGAGCTGGCTTGGAGATTACTGACCTACCTAGCCTATGTTACTGTGAAGTATTTTTACAGCACTGACAGAGAGCTCTCACCTCACACATGGTGGCAGGGGTGGGAAGCTAAAATCTTTTTTATACATGAAGAAACTTCTGCACATAATGCAGACCTACTGTAGTCCTTCCTTCTTACTTCCAGTCTTATATATTAATGAAAATATAAACTAGAGGCAATTCCTTTGGCAGGGTGGCTGAAAATATTTGTATGATGAGACTAGCCATCAAAGCTGAACTATTCAGAGTCCCAGTTAGTAACTATCTTTGTTAGCAGTTCTCCATTAATAAGAGGTTCTGGTGTAGAAGTCTGTTTATTTGGCTTTTTATTCAAGCTGATTATGTTTGTTTCAGTAGAAGTGTGGTGTTTTGACCATATGCTCAAATGTTAACATGTTTAATGCCAGCAGCAGATTATTTACATTAAAGGACACGGAGCCAAGTTAAACTCAGTTGCAACTTTATTCACTGAATTACAGTATTACTAGCAAAAACCAGCTGTGATAATCAGTTGAGTATATCTTGCTTTTTTTTTCTCTCTCATTTTTCAAATGGGCTGAGGCAGATCTCTCCTTGTTAGAAGTTGTGCTGTAATCACTACTTTAATCCCTTGTGCAGCAGTGTAGAGGGGGAATGCCAAGAGGTATTCTGCTTGAACCTGAAGCTCCTGATAGGAAGGTGAGTATATCCAGAATTTTATTCCATCCTCCCTCCCTCTTGTTAGGGGACTAGAAAATACTACATGTCTTTCTTTTGACAATGCACAGTTTAGCTATGTTAAATTAGGCAGTAGTTCTGGAAGAGAGATTTTATGGTAAGATTGAAGTAGTTGAGTAGACTGTCCGCGAAAGGCTGTTGATATATTTAACTGTAGCAAATGCCTCATGAGCTTTCCACTTCTCAGAGCAGGCTTTCAAAGCTTTATAGCTTTGATTGTATAACTGAAGCAAAGGCATTTTGGTAGAAATGTCTATCAGAGGGATAACCAGACTAAACAAGTCAGCAGGTTTGAGGAAGTGGTAACTGAGCAAAGCATGGCATGAACAGTTAAGTGACGGACATCTCTGTTGCAGCCAGAGGAAATGGTCTGTTCATAGATGATGTCAAAACTGGAACTGCAGTGCAGGAATAAAATCTCTGTACTCTGTTTTAAGCACTGAAGAGTAGGGCATTACTTTGTGGGGTCACAGCTAGTAGTAGGATGACATGACTGTGAAGTGCAGAATTGGAATAAGCACTCAGTCTTCAAAAAAACCCACCAAAACCCAACTTCTACCAACAGCCTCAAACCCTGGATGATCATTAAGCCTGTTTGGAAAGAGGATCACAAAAGTCTTTATACAGTTCCCCTTTCCATCTGAAAAAGAGAACCATCTGAGGAAGGCAGAAAGGAGAAGTTCAACGGAACTTTTATGGTTTGTTTGTTGGCAAACGTGAGGCCATCTCTTTTCTTTCTTTTTTTCCCTTCCTCACTTTTCCCCTTCCAAACTTGTTAATTCTAGCTAGGCCCATTTCAGGTGTTCTTGGAGAGGGCTTACAGAGACTTAGCATCATAGTATGGTGCAGCCACAAGGGATTTCTGCAGAAGGTGGACCTTTGGCATCCCATGAGTATTTTGTATGAAATATGTCTGCCTTCAGAGGCATTCTGACTGATTATTTTAGACAAGGAGACAGCAGAAGAGCTGCACAGTGGAGAATGAAAAGCTAAGGAATTTCCACAGATGAAAAATCGATATGCCATGTGGATTAGACATCAGTAGAGCTCTAGAGAGTTTTCTTCTTGCTGAGCTGATGCTTCTGAGACTGGGGATAGTGAGTGTACAGGCAAGTGAGGACTTGTGCGCTCCATTTTGGAGAACATAGATTTCTAGGAAGTGTTGGAACTGGAGTTGTCTGGGCGCTGAAGGCAAGAGAAGGTGATGCATATGAAAACAGGAGATTGGGGAGTTAAAGGAAGTAGGTTTTTGTGAAGGATTTTTTTTTCCCCATTTTGCGCATTACTGTTCTGATTTCACACTTGTGAGCAGGAGTGTATGAAAGAGGGTCCTTTTGCCCAAGTTTGTGTCTCAGAGCCCATAGTCTTTTCAGTATAATTCTCAAGACCCTGTGACACACACTGACCACAGCAGCTTGTTTCTCATTCTGAGAACATGGTCAGACTGTGGTGAGGGATTAGAGAGGTGATAGCCTCAACTTCCCCAGTTATTTTAGGCCCCAGACACTTCTGAAAGGAGGATGATCTTAGGGGGAATAGTTGATTCATTTACTTCTTAAAAGCCATCAAGCTCTCATCTGTCTTGTATTTTCCTAGTTACAGTGTCTTAAGAAAAGATCCTGTAGGATGCAGCCACTGACCCAGGAAGAAAAACGGTAATTGGAAATGTGGGGTGGAACAGAAGTAGTACTTCCATGTTTGCAGAAACCTTCCATCATGCATTCACCATGGTTTTTTTCAGATTTTTGTTCATGGCTTTTTTTTTACTGCCCTGTACCCAGTGACTTGGTCCAATGCCTTGTACTGAGTTAGAACAGACAATGGTTTATTTCATTAAGGTCATCACTTAGGCAAGTTGGTTGGAGTGTACAGTTCAGTGGTGCAGGCAAGTGAAAAGAAGTATGTTTGGGGGAGGAGGCTGCTTTATTATTATTAATAATAAATATTAAGTCTAAATTAAAACTATAAAAACAAACAATGGGTTCAAGGCTGGGGTATTTTTCCCTCCTGAAGTCCTTGGAAAAGTTGTCTCTTGCATTCCAGATCCCGATTTCACCCAGATCAAATTTGAACTCTGGTCATGCTTTGTGAAACTGAGATGTTGATTTCTAAACGTGATTTAGTGTTTTCAGCAAGCGGCAGATTTACAGCACCGGGACTTCCAAGTCGTGTTGCAGACGGAGTCATTTCGTGCCCTTTGGGTGCCTCTCGGTTAAGCACCCAGGCAGGGGTAAAGGGTTAAGCCCGCCGGCAGCAGGGGTAGCTCAGCCGCTGCTGCTCCCGGGCAGCCGCTCCCCTCCCTGCCTCGCCCCTGCTTCCCTGGCACTGAACCGCAGAGCTTCTCGCCCTCGCTGCTGCCTGCGCGGGGACGGCGAAAGGAAAGGGGAAGTGGTGCAGGGTGTCGGCTCGGAGGATTGCTTTTCTGGGAGCATGCTGCTGCCTATGGAGGTGTGCGTGGAGATGGGAGTTACTGCCGTTGGTTTTTCTTTCTCCCACCCCCAAGTGCAGGACTTGGTTGATGAAGTTTGCTTTCTTGATGTTGAAATGAGTTTGTGGCAAGTGCTGCAACACCCTGAGCAGAAAATGCCATTTGAAGCTATAGAGACTTTGATGAGGTAGGGAAAGAAGGAGGGGGTGAGGTGAGGGAAAGCAAATGACAACTTTGTCCAGATTAGTTTTCAAGTTAATGCCGCATGACAGTCAGATGACTGAGCGCAACTGCACGGCTGTGTGGTCACATTATTCACATCCTCACTAAGTAATTTGTTGGTTACTTCAGAAGGACAAGTCAGGGAAGGGGAAAGCAGAGGGACTGCTGGCACCCACTGTCGTGTGGCACAGGAGAATCTCTGGCGCTATAACTTCATGCTGGGTAGTGAAAACAGTGAATAGCAATATAAATACTTTTGTGCACAAAGCTGGGTTCTGTGAAAAGCCAGGCCTAGAGGACAGTAAAAGAAGTCTTGTCCAAGTGAGTAAACACTCAAGGATTGTTAAATTCCACCATTGACTTTTTTCATACAAAGAGATGTGGTGGCAGGTCTGGGACTGCTGGCAGGCACAAGAGGAAGTATTGAGCTGCATGGGCAGTATTTACTGTCCCTATTTCCTGCACAGAAACAACTGCAGGCGAGTCTGGTTTTAGTGCATATCTCTTTGAACTAGCTGTGCACATCATGCATGGTGTGGAAACCACAGGTTGGGAAATCCTGACCTAGATGAAGGAAAGCCAGTGAATTACTGCTCTCAGCCTGTTTGAAACTACAGAGCCACAAGTGACTGCTGCTTCTAAAAGGAGTGGTTAGCATTTAGGTGCAGCAAGCCAGTAGTGGTGTTCCTTGTGTGATCGTTAGCATCTGCTGAATCGGTGTTTGCATTCTCTAAACTTTGTCCAGTGCTAAATGCAGAAATTGGCCAGAGGAGGTAGAAGCAGATAGGGTAGTAGCTAATTTAGTTCTGTTGTTGTAATTCTTTGGCTTCACGGAACACATCAGAAAAGGATGTGAGAGGCACGTATGGCTTGTTGTGATGGAGCAACTCCTGGAGATAGTGTGTGAATTTGAAAGCCAAGAAGTAGTTGAGACATCAGCTTCACTTCCTGTAATTACAAGGGGAGAGAAAACTGGAATAAGGGATTAGACCCTGGCTAAAGGCAAGTCCTGTGAGGCAAAGGATATCCTCAAGGGATGTTGCCCTACAGGTGGCTGTGGCCACTTCTGTGGAAGGACAGGGATGAGAGGCTCTTCACTGTTGGCTGCATAATATTGCACTGCCATTCTGGAAACACTCCAAATTTCCACTACCTTTTGCTTAATGTATATATAAACCAGCCTTGTTTATTTCATGAGGCTACTATGATATGTCTACCCTGCTGTTTTTTGTAAAAGACTGCTATGCTTTGGTAAAAGAGGAGTAGGATTTTATGAATTTGAAAGATCTCGAATGAGTTGGTTGTGAGCTCTGCATTTTTTCTTGAAAACACACACCAAACAAGCCTCCTGAAAACACAAAAGACATTAAAAACAAAGGTTATTTTCTCATTGGGGAATTTTGAAATGTTCAAACCAAGCAGCTGTTTTTTCAGCTGCTGCAGGTATTAAACAACAGCAAGAAAATCCTCTGCTATGACCTGTCATAGGAAATAATCCTTTCTTGATCATGCTGAACAGCTGGGTTCACTGCTTCTCCTGCAACAGTAATATTCAACTTCTCGACTTGTTACCTGCACAATGACTTGTCAAAATTTTAAGCTAATGGTATAAAATATGAAATAATACAATTGCAGATGTTTAAGTGCATCCTTGGGGTTCATAAATTATGTGAGCTATAGTGAATTGTTAAGAATGAATTACGTGTTTGGAAGTGAGCGACTTTGAAAATATTTTTGCTTTTTAAAAAATGCTAAATGTGTTTGACCTTTCTCCCCATTGCAATACAAGTGAGCACCGAATAACACCACTTCAATTTTGTTGCTTTTTTTGTGAGAATAAATAACATTTACTTTTCATGGTGATACTTTAATTATGCAAATCAAATTCTCACTAATGGCTTTTTTTCAGACCCCATACATCTGGAGTGTAATTTGTTTTTTACTAAATAAGTCAGGAGAAATGCAGCACTGACAAAGGTGGGCAGATGCATTTTGGATCCTCTGCTTAACTATATCTATGCTGTATAATCGCTTAGGAAATAAAAGCCAGAAAGCCCCAAAAATTTGTGGTCTCTATAAATGTTAAGAAATGGAAATCATTATTGGAATTAATGTGGTTTCTGTTGTTATTGTCAATAAGGGAACTGTTGCCAATTTATTTAACTTAAAAAAGATCAGTGGAACCAATCCTGGAAAAGTAGTACTTTGGGAATATCCTGTAGGCTTCCTTTACTTGGAGACCGACATTTATTTCTGGCTTCAATCTGCTTATTGTTTAGATTAAAATCTGCTTTGCATGGTCAACATAGTTAAAAGCAAGCAGATTGGCTTCTGACTCCTACATTATCAACATAAGAATAATTGCAATCAAAAATAAAAAGGCAGGAAATAACTTGCATTACTTGAAAAAGAACACACAGCTTTCATGTACACAGATTTTTAAGGTTAACAATTACTTTCCCTTCTCTTTCTCCTGTTTTCAAATCAAAACAAAATCCTATCCCTAAAAAGCACCAAAAATTCAGGAACAAGCAAACCACCCCAAAAGCTGAGAATCAGGCAGTGATCAGTAATTAGTGGCACAAGTAAAAATGGCCTTTTGCTGTGTCATTTCTAGAATCATATTTAAGAAGGATGAAGTGATTGAATGGTTGCTGCAGCACAGAAATAAAAGCAAATGAACGTACTGAGGCAGAGCTGCCTGAGCCAGACAGACCAGAAACACAGTGCACTGCAGATATGTTTAAATTCAGTACGTAGCAATAGAAAGTAATTTCTGCACACTGACCAAGGTCACTTCAGCTAGATGAGAGTCTAGAAGATAATATTAGAAATGCAGGGTTGTGAGGAGGGGACTCGGGAGGAGTGCAGTGCTTAGCAGCATCCTGTATATGCTAAGGGTCCTGTGATAGCCACAAAAGGTGCATTTGAACAGAGAAGATTAGATGTTCTCCATAGTGAGCTTGTACTTTACCATCTTTTTTTGGCATTCTAAGATTTTATAAAGAAAAATCAGGGCGTAAGAGCATGAGACACCTTAAAGAATCACTAGGTGAATAGCAGTTCTTTGAAGATAAGCACAGTCTGGCTCAGAGGCCCTGTTGATTATCCAACAGCAATTTGATCTTGTGCTCTGTTGGTTCAGTGATTTGACACATGGTGTTGGCATTGTTATTTAGGCTGTTTTATGTAAACCGGTAGGAGCTGGTTTATCCTGTTTAGAGTGTAGGCTTGTTCTTCCATTCTCCCAGCTGAACCTAACAATTCCATTACAGTTGGTGCTTTCCTTATTTGTCTCTGAACCCTTAACTGTGATCACAGACAAAGCAGCTACGACCTCTGTCATTGACATGAGGTTGTCAGACTTAACACAAGAGGAGATACTGCCTTGCCTGGCTTTGGATAGTTGTTCCCCATTATCTTCAGAAATTAAATCCTTTTAGAAAAGGATGGTAGTATTTGAAGAACCATCCCTGTTTGAGTGTTTCTCAGGCTGCAGTCCTGGATTGCTGGTTGGCCAAAAAACATGGGAAATTACAGGCAAATTATTAGAAGATACACAGTTTTAGTATTGTTTCTTTTTGGAAAATTTTAATAAGTAACAGGGAAGCAAGCACGGCCTTGGATATTGTTTAATTTCTGAATGAACAGATAGTCCTATGATTTATTTATGTCTGGGTTGTTGGGAAGCACTGTGCTGGGCTCTGTTCTGGTGGGCCTGATTATCATGGACGTACGATGCTTTCTGCCCTCTGATCTGGAGCATGGCAGTCACAAGCACTGGTTTGCAGGAAGAACTAATACAGCTCCTATTTGCAACCTGCTTGTGGCCATCTAAATTTTGATTTTTGGTTTTTTTTTGTTTCCATACATGAATCCTTGGACTTGGATACTTGTTATTGCCATTGTCAGAAACACCTCTGGTTTTTTTTCTTCATGGCTAAGTGCCATGGCACATCTGTGTCACCTGAGCCATAAAAAGACTGCTCTCCCTGCAGTGCTCCATCCAGGCAGCTTCCTGACAGGTCATTTTACACAGTGGTTCACAGTGTTCAGTTCTCCAATTTCGGAGGAAATTCAGCCCTTGCAAAACTGAACAGATGGATCTGAGTTCCAGCGTGTAGACACGGAACTATGTTTTATTCCCACATCCTGAATGAGTGCTGTAACTGCTAAGGAAGGGCAAGGAAACTGCTGCTTCCTCTGCTCATGCTGTGTAGTAGAGATGTTGCCCTTCCTCATGAGAGCAAAGGGGTAGGCAGGGCAGAGCTCAGCATGCTAAACTGCAGAAGAAAAGCAGGGCCTCCTGTTGCCCTGCATGAACAGCCCGAGTCCCCTGAAGAGGGGGATTTAAGGAGCTTCTCCCTCCTCAGTGGTCCCTGGTGCTGGTTGAACCAGCTCACAGTGCAGAGAGCAGTTTGCGTGGATTGCACTCGTTCCTGCACATTGCACAGGGAACTTACTTGCTGAAGTCACAACTATTGCTTCTGCTGCAAAATCTGGAGACTACAATAGTTTTATGTCCTTTTGTGCAGCCCTACTGTGCCAAAAACCTAGGTCTGCAAATAGATTAACAGCTTGTTCCTTAGGGGACATGAACAACACAGTACTCTGGAAGTATGTGCTTGTACAGAGGAAAAGTAGTATTTGGCATTGCTTTCTTCCCAAACCTCCCTCCCAGCAGGCTACATATTAAATACACATTAGCTCCCCCAATAACTACATAATTATGACAGTTGAAATAGAATTAGAGGAGCCACCATAAAGCCCAGACCCCATGTCCCACCTTCACTGCAGGTTGCAGGCAGAGCACCTGTCGGTTGTGATTTGCATCTATGCAAATTGTTTCTTCCCGAAAAAAACAAAACAAAACAAAAAAAAAGCAGGCTTGCTTGCAGCCAGTTACCCTGAAAAGCTTATCAGTCACAGCAAAAGCTATGAGACGTAGCCAGGACTGCTTCTAATGTGTGCATCATCATGCTCTTAGGAGCACAGCACTGACAATCAGTTCCTTGCACTTCAGCTGCCGGCGGGATGTCTACCAGCTGTTACGAAAAAAAAAAAAAAAATCCAGCTGCAGCAGATCCAAAGTCTGCACTGATATTTCTGTCAGTCAATTTCTTAGTCTTTTATTTGTATACAGAGTACACAATAAAATAGTCATACAAAAAAAAAAAAAAGCCATTCCACTTGCTCCAGAAAGCGCTAAGCTGCCTGGAATGGTCAAACACCCAGAGTCCTGTGATATATGCATGAGCATCATTCGAGAATAGATGGCATTGAATAGGAAACATGCTTAGCTAGAGAAATATGAAAAACTGTCTTCCAAATACCTGATTTAATGCATTAGCACTTTCAGAGGCTGATTTGGACTTCCAGCATTTGTTCTGGTAGCCCTAACACTGAAATTTCAGTATATTGCATTCATTGCTTTAGGTGGATCTTTCTAAGCTAAGACCAAGCACCAAGACAGTTGCAGTTTAAAGATAATAATGTCTTTAGCTAAATAAGCCCAAGACTGCAATTTAAAAAAAATGCGGTCTAACCCATTTGTTGCAAATTATGACTTTCTGTGTTTGCACTGCTGTGACTGTGCTGGTTCCTGATGTGGGCTCATTAATAGATTATTTCCTTGTTAGCTGTAGGTAAAGCTTTGACCTAGAGCTGATTAGGGAAAAGAACTTCTGTATCTATTATCTTTTCTCTCTCATAATTAGTATAATTATGCTTCTGTGCCCCAGACAGCAGTCTCAGACAGTCTGCTGTGGAGCCACAGAAACCGTCTGGACTCCCAGAATGGGAGTTTGCTGTTAAGCAAGGCATGGCTGGGTTCTGTAGTGTCAGGGAAAAGCTGAATTACAGCATTACACGGAAAGTAACCAAACCAGCGCAGAGAGATTTCCCTTCCTCCCCACCCAGTTAAATCCAATTAACTGTGAGGAATGCAAAAAACAGGTTTTGTCATTTCCACTTTTTAAAAGGTAAACTGGCACACCTCTGAGACAAAATCAGTCAAGGGCACAGTATTTCAGTTTATAGGTGAAAATGACAGGCATTGTTGAGGAGGAGAGCAGCCAGCTGAAACTGCTCTGGTTTTGACAGAGTACTACAGCTTTTTAGTAGTGTGTTCACCTGCTCTCAGTTAGCTGATTGAGAGGGCTTGCAGCTGGGCAGAGTGGGTGTGACTGGGACTAGTCCAGCACTTGGGCTGGGGGCTGCTCCCCAGCAGTGGGGGGAGAGTTTTCCCTTCCCAGGGTGCCCCTGCTGCTTCTTTAGTGAGGTTACAAAATAAGAGCAAAGGAGGGGAGGCCTCTTTCCAAGGTAGATGGTGGCAGCTTTTAGAGGAAAACAAGTTTAGAAGGTGAGTTCAGTTTAACATCTACTACTGGTGTGTGGAAGGCATTGAGCAGTGTAACTGGCAAGCTTAAAGAAGCTTGAAGGATGTGTTGGAGAGCAGTAGCAACTGTCTTTTCTGTTGCCTCTTACCTTTCCCATCATGTTTGCACCTCAGAGTGTGCGTTACTCTTCCTTGTAGTGTGACTGCTCTGCCAGGATTTAGCAGGACTTGTTCTTTATGGCCATCTTGGGTATCATTGCTCTGGTGCTGTGGAAGTGTAATTCCCATAATGAAATGGAAGCTGTGACCAAAATGTAAAGCTCAGTAAAAGGGAAAAGGATATTATGGTCATAGGTAATTGTGAGGAGGCAGCAATTTAACTCCTTCCTTGGGCTCAGGGATTGGAGTCCTTGCCTTGTACCTTACAGTGCAGTTTTACAGGGAGATGGAAACAATTGGCTGTTCAGTGGGAGCAGCTTTCATCCAACTTTTTGAATTAGTCTTGCAGCCTGAGAGATTTGTAGTCAGAGTGTTTCAATCTGAAGTGAAAAGGGAGGCTCTAGTGTTTCATGCTCTTCTCCATTTGAGAAATGCATGAGCAGCCACTGGAAGAGAGGTGAAAGCTCAGGCTCTGAGGTACTGTTAGCTGAAGTGTTTAGGATGCTTTCTTGGGAACTAAGAATTATAAAATTGGATTCCCTCCCAAACTGAGAGGGTTTAAGGCCTAATCTATCACATCTCAGCTAAATGCTGAATTAGTCATGGTCTAAAAGCAATGACTTCTGCCTTTAAAGTACGGGCAGAGGTGTTTTCTTTGCTCAGAGGATGTGTATCATAGGCCAGTGATTTCATAAAGACCTAAAGGTCCCAAGGAGTCGGGGCTCTGCCACTTGCCTGCATCTCCTGAGGAACCCGATTGTCTTTGGGTGAGCTCAGTGATTCTGTTGACACAATCCCAGGTTCTACTCAAGGCCCAGTGTTTGGTTAGAGCCTACAGTGCTACCCGTGGAGCTGCTCGAGTCCCACTGTGGCTGAATTCCTTGCTGTTAGCTTTCAGCACTTTCAGAAATCACTGAAACATGTGAAAATATTTTGTGTATTAAAGCACTTGGTAACTGACATGGGCTAGTTGGATTTTGTTGTTTGGGTTGATTGTTTTTACTCTATGACTTCTAAAAGAATAAGTTTTTAAAAACCCATTAAATAAAAAGCATAACCCAGCTGGAAAATGATAAAACCACTCTGGGTTGTGATGTGGTGTAACTATCCATGTTCTTTCTGTGCTCCACACTTGATAAAATAGCCTGGAAAGAGGGTCTGTAATATCGTCCCAGGCTCCTTGCCTGGAGGTGTGAGCAAGGATGGGGTGTGATGAGGGGTGTGGCTTTTGTTCTGGTTTGATGGGCGAGGGAATGAGTGCGGAGCTGTGATTAAGACTCTTCTGATGGGCCGTGAGAAAGTGAAAGGCTTGTCTGTGTTGTCACTGGAAAATGAAAAGGACTTTTGTGATGTATGGACAAGTCTGTTCCTGCATTTAACCTTTTTCAGCCTGTGATTAAATGCTCTTACAGCTAATGATTGTCTGGGGATTTTTTTTGGGTTGTGTTGTTTATGTTTTGGGGTTTTGTTTGCTTGTTTGTTTTTAAAGACAGCATCAGTAAGACTGTTTTGTTAGTGTAATAATACATTTTGGAAATAAATATGTGATTGAGCGCAAGAACTCATGTGTTTAAATTAGGTTAGTGTCTCGGGGCCCAAGAAAACAGGAAAAACCTCCTGTCAAGGGGAATGATGCCGTTGAATCCTGGGTTACCAAAGAGAAATCTGAGCCTGCATGTGGAAACTTTTCGGGTTTCAGCTAGATCTTTACTAGCTTTTCAGGACTGAGTTCCAGTTAAGAAGCATGAATTAGTTTATTAACTGGCTGCTACTGACCTTTCTCTCTGTTTACTCACACTCTTAATGCTTTCTGTGCCTTACAGAAGGAATCACAGCTTGGGCTCTCTTCCTGTGGAGCTTGCAAGCGTTTACTTTGCAGGGTGAAACCTCTCCCTTGGGCTGATAAGGAGCAGCCTGCGTTAGAAGTGTAACAATTCAAACTGAGACAGCTCCCAGTTGGGTGGGGTGGAGAGCTGGGAGTGCTCTGAGCAGTGGTATGTCCCTGTTCCAACGGGAACAAGCCCAGTGTGAACAGGGCTGGCAGGTGAAGGAAGGGACCTGGTGATCTTGCGCTGTTTACACAACCTACTGCCAGTTGACCAAATAAATAAACTCGCCTGCTGACTGTATCCAGAATGAGTCAGGCCGTTTTACAAGAGGTCTGTTTTGGCTACAGATGTGTAGGTGTTCTCTTCCTGTGAAAGACATTGAAAAAGAGTGGGATTGACTTGCTTCTACTGTGTGAGGGAGTTCTGGCATGTGCTCCTTGGGTTTCCTTACCTCCTGTTTGCTAGTTCTGTTAGAGTGTATTACTTTTTTCCAAGACTTTCTGAATATATTTTATTTTTATTAGCTATGCAATCATCATGCCGTCTTCCAGCCTGAGGGAATTAGTCATCCCAAGGTCCATTTTAACTTTCTCATTTGCAAGATGTCTTAAAATCAAAAATTTAAAGTTTGGGTGTGGCTCCCATGCGAGAATACTTGAAGAGAGTGTTGTTCGCTGATTTTCCTTTCAAAGTATCCAAAGTGAGGGACCTTATTGTTCATGTTTTTTGTTTCTCTTAAAATGGAAGATGGGAAAGAGTCCCAATGCATATCAATGAATTTGGAGTCCTACGTAGCATTTTGGTTTAGATCTCTTTCCTTGTCAGTTTGTGAGATAAGCTTTTTTATTAATTTTCTCACAGGTCACAGGTATTCTTTTTGTAACACTGTTTTCCGTAGGCATGGTAAACAGGTTATTGAGTTGCTATGAAGGGGGGTAGAGGGGTTTAAACAGGGGAAATCTTTAAAAAGAGGGGAATGAAGACAGGTCATAGGTATGATTCTTATGGAAACTCTGACTGACAGGCATTTTGGTGGCTGCAAAAGCTGGTATGGTGTTCCTTTGTAGAGTCCTGTGTGAACTCCTGTTGATGGTTGAAGGCTTTTGTTCATTTCCTGGGATTAGTATTGATGGCCATAATATTCAAGATCCATGGCAGGGAAATGTCATGAAGGCATAAACAGGCTTGGGCTTTTCATTTTTTGACTGATGGAAGGTAGTGTACAAGTGTGCAATTTATTAAAATATTCCACTGTAAACAGAAATACCACAATGACAAGCAGAGAATTCACCTATTAGTTTATCAGAATGGCTTTTTAGTTTTGCTCTCAAAATTTCTTTGCCAGCTGATGCTGTTGAGTCAGAGTGGTGAGCCTGGTAGAAGAGAGGACAGCTCTGAAAGGCTCCTGCAAAGCTGCAGTCACAGTGCAGCGAGGTTTAAAGGTCTGAGACTCTTGAGGGATGAAGAAAGCAGGATTTCTTAGAAGATGTAAGAGGCCTTGTAACTGATGCATAAAAGTCTGGGTGTCCCAAGCAGAAGTAACAGCCTGGGAAATGGTGTTTACTAAAGACTCTCCTTCTCTGTTAGGAGAAATCTGTTTCCAGCCTGTTGTGCAAATGGATCTCTTCAGCGCCTGAAAATGGATGCAAAGAAAGAAATCATCAGATCCCTGGAGGAAGCTGCAGAATCTCCCCCAGAGCCTGCGTAGAATTGAGAGTTTTTTGTGGTTTTTATTGATGTCCTGGTAGTCCCATGCTGCAGCTCTGAAAACTGAATTCTGGCTGCCGGGATCGATTTTTCTGCCATTCCCATGGATGCACTTTACACTGAGCTCGGTTCCCAGGGGCTGCTCTGTAGGTAGTACTGGTCATGGTTTGTGTTCAGGTCCCTGCTTATGAGGCCCATGGAGAAACCAGACACTCGGGAGGTTGCCTTTGCCGTGTAAATGATCCTCTTTGTCTTGGCCTGACTCCTGCAGCTTGTAACAGGCTATGGTGAAATCGCATCCACACCAAAAACAGTCACAGTTTATCAGACTGAACTCTCTCTCCTTCCTCTTTCTGTGTTATGCCAGAATTGTGCTGGTTTTCACTATTTCTGTTACAGTTCTTTTTTTTTAATTTTTCTATAAAGAGAACATTGAACGAGATAGAAAAAGGAAAACGTTCTTTCTTTCAAGCCAGCTATTTCTCTGTCATGTATGATCCACTCAGAAATCCCCAGTCCATGTCTTATTGTGACTGGGAGCAGTTACCAGATGGTGCTTCTGGTTCAGTGTAGCTTGTGTGCATCTTGGAGTACAAACTGTGGTGAGCCTGGCTGGAGAGTGCAAACACTGCCCAGTTGTTGTCCTGCTGACCAATGGGCAAGGGTGGGTGCAGTTCACTGGCTTCTGTGTAGGTTCTTACACCTCTGTGATTATTCTGTAGCACTCTAAAGAATGGCTGCATTGTTTTGCCTTGAACTTTCCCACCAGTCCTATATCCACTGCTATCTTAGCGCTTTAAAATTTTATGAATTGCCTTTTGGGAAGGACCTTTGGAGAGCTAGACTGTTACAAGAGTTTCTTGCGTCTCAAAAGGGCAAGATGGTCAGAGCAGCACCATCTGAAACAGCTCTCACTTGCTGAGCTCAGCCTTGTAAAGTGAGGCTCTGAGAAAACTCTGCATTTCATAACTGATTCCCAGAATCTCTACTACTTATATCCCAAAACTTAGGTCTTGCAGTGTATCAGGACTGTTTTGTGAGCAATCAAAAAATGTATAATAAAAGATTTACTTTGTAAATCTATAATTGGGGGGGGGAGGGGGAAAACTAGTTTCAATAAATATGGAAATGGATCTTACTGTAGTCTGATCCACAGTTAGTCTGCACTCAAATACTTCTCAAAGTGGCCAGCTGAGTGTTGGCTAGTTAATGTGAGATGTTAAAAAGAAGCTGAAGTACCTGTTTATATTCCAATAATCAGGTGGCTTTCCAAGGTTTTCAGCGTGCACAGCTTGAAACCTTTTAAGGTTCAAAGAGTTTGTAGTGTATTTGGCCACGTATTTTTTTATAGACTTCAAGGTGTGCTTCGTTCTTTTGCAGAATGTTCTGAGTTGGAAGGGACCCACAGTGCTCATCGAGTCCAGCTCTAAAGTTAACAGCCTTCAGCCACAGTGATGGGGGGAGTTTGCTTTCTGCTCGTATTGATTTACCCTCGAGGAAGAGAATTTCAGTGTCTTCACCTCTAATTATCCTACGCCAATCCAACGGGCCAAAGAATGCGTTAGGGTAGGAAGCACCTTTTGCCCCAGGGCCATTTGCAATCCCCATCAGCTCTTTGCTGTCACTGCTGATGAGTTGGGATGGGGTCTTACTGCCTGTAGAGCTGTCAGCCAGTGGCAAGGTGCGCTTTTCAGCTTGACGTTTGGAGCAGTTCACTGCAAGCTGCTAAAGTTTGCACGGGAGGCTGCTTTGTTTAGTGTTTCATGCTGTTGTTTCCCAACAAGGGAATACAGCGTGCCTGTAATGCTGAGAGCCAGTCCTGTAACACCGCTCTTGCTGTTGAGGCAACTAACAAGCATGGTTGTTGAATTGTGTGGCACTTCTTCAGCTGGAAGTTGATTCTGGCCAATGGGGTTTGGTTTTCTCACCTTGCCAGTACTTGATGTGATTAGAATTGGAAAGGAAACCATTTCGTATGGACTTTTACTGGAGAAAAAGCAGTAAGTAGATCTGCATCTCTGTTTCTGGGATATTTTAGTGTTTTGGGTTGGTTTTTTTTCTGTTCAGCATCTTTCCCATCTTTTGCTGATGCATATAGGATTTTTTGGGTCATAGTGAAATATTTGATTGATCATATTATGAAAAATCAATGAAAAAGCTGTCAGTTCTGTGCTGCCTACTATGTATGCAGTGATGGGTTTGACTGCTCAGCATTGTGAAAAAGAAGAAAATACCTTGGGGTGCCCAATTATAACAGCAGCGAGAGGAAATTCAGAAGAGTAATTTTGGCTTCCTTCATTGCCTTTATGTTGGCCTCTGAGCGAGTGACTGTTCCACTCCTTTCAGATTTCACAGCAGCAAGAGCACTAATGGCAGCTCTGTGCAATCCTGACTTCTTGTGTCTATGAGACTGAATCAATGCTTTTCCTTCCACATTTAGTAAAACAATTTTACATGCACACTGAGAGGCTATTCTTGTCTATACCTGCTTTGATGTGGACTAGATGACCTGGAAGATTTTACAGAAAGCTGTTGCTTTCATTCATTCTCCCTCACCTACCTTTTTTTTTTTTTT
>VWZN01011874.1:188726-258746 GCA_013396955.1 Regulus satrapa
GCTAAAATGTCAAGTATTGAGAGTTTTTTTTTTTTGTTTGGATTTTTTGTTTTTTTCAAAGGCTATTGGGGGAAAAAGATGGTATACAATATATAAACTTTCACACTCAGTTCAATATCCTATTGCCAAACTAGTGTTGAGGTATATGACAAGTAGGAACATCACTCAAACCTTTTAATGTATTTTTAGCTCACATTATGATATATTTGTAGCAGGCTGAGTAGCACCATGATGTGAATTCAGCTCAAAACCCAAATATATATAGATTTAATATTTTTACAGTACTAAAATACTAAAGCATTGCGTTAAAAAAAGTTTTGTTTACAATTTAATTTACTATACAACTCTCCTGCTTTTTTTTTGCTTTTTTTTTCTTTTTTTTTAAATAGAAATTAATGATTTAAAACCACCACAGCAAGCCAGCTGCCTATTTTCTTTTCTGTTAATCAACGGAATCGCACAGAACTAACCCTGTTTCATTCATCTTGTGTAGGCATCAGTCTGCTCAGTCTTCCTGGAAAAGAGGCCACTTGCACTGAGAAATGACTTGCACCACAATGTACATAATTATCAACACAAAAGCAGTTCTGCCATTCCATAGTGGGAGCGCACAGATCTCTAGAAACAGCAGAAGCCCAAGCTAACTAGGTGTAGTTTGTTGCATGCTGCTAATTATTACCTGTGGTTAATATAAAATTCTTTCCTTAAAACTGTACATATCTGAGCAATGAACTTGTCATAGTAATTGTAGAAAACAGTTTACAGTATAGCTGTGTGAGATGAGCACCAGAAAAAAATGTGTTTTGTGTACTAAAGTATTCCCTTATATCCAGTAAGCCCCATTTTTGCCATAACTGACTGTATTAAAAATGGATATGTAGCCCACTAACTGATGCATGGCTAAACCAAAAGTATTTAAAAGCTTTTTTAGTTTAAAAAAATTATCTTTGCATTTTAAAATCAAAGTAAACTCTTCTTTTTTTTTTTTTTCTTTTTTAATGTCTTAGTACCTTAGCATTGTTCAAGTTGCCAAGCTTAGGTAGACAAAGTGCTTTTGAAACACTATTTAAAAAAAAATATCTCTCTCTCTATTTTATTGTCCTTTTCTAGGACTTGACTGGATAAGCAAAATCCAGAGGTCTTTGTAATTCCCATATGTTAAAAAGTAAGCTTATTTTAACACCAGGTAACTTCAATACATACATGAGTGAAAAGGTCCTCCCTGTTCCTGAAGAACATTTGACTACATCATTGACATTTTTTTATAAAGGCATTAACTGTTTGACTGATAAAATAAAGACACCATTTTCTTAGATAGCACCATGGTTTTAGAATATTCAAACAAATTCAGTGTTTTGCTGTCTATTTGTCTTATAATTATCTACTTTGTTAAATAAAATGAAAAGACTATTAAGATTACAGTAAAAACTGCATGTTAAAAAGCCATAATTCCAGTATTTCAGTACATCATAGATTCAGCACCAGATGTTATTTTAAGATTCCTGCAGTTGTAATACTACAGTATTATTTTTTTAGGGTTTTTTTGCTCCTGTTCCATAACTATGCAAACTTGATGACGTTAAAAGTGGCCACAGATGTGCAAAACTATAAGGAAAAAAAAATAAATTGCAGATTATCTCTTTCAGTAATAGAGCCAGTGTTTACCAATGTAAATTGCAAAACACTTCTTTTGTTGTGTTCTTTCCTTTTATTTTCTTCTTCTGTTTTTGTTTGTTTTGTTTTTTGCATAGGATGCTTTGGTCTTGTTTCCTATGTACCATCTGTGACCACTTAAAATCAGTGGAAAACAAGTGCTCTAGTGAGAGATTTACCTCTCCAAGTGACATTTACTTCTTTTTGCTGGTGTGCCAAGGCTTTTTCCACCGATGAGTTCAGTAAAAACACTGTTTTCTTCTCCACCCTTGCCTTCCATGAAACCTAAAGCACTACTACTACCCTAGTGACCAGGTGTTTCTTCAGATGAGGTAACCAGCCAAGATGTGAAGTCAGATGTATCGGTTGTAAGGCCCTGTAACCCGTGTGAAGGCATATGGAGATGTGGTTACGGTGGAGTCCGTGGTGACCGACAGTGTCCTTTGTGCCAGGGACTTGATGAAGCGCAGGTACGTTGGCTCAGAAGGCTCGTGGGGCTCCGCAGGCTCCCGCTTGGCTTTTTTGCCGTAGGATTTCTGAGGCACGTAGTCTGGGCCGTACTTCTCACATTCTTCTTCTTTCTCTCTCGCCTTCTCAGCCATCTTTGCCTCCCACAGAGCCAGACCATGCTTTGGCTCGTTCATGCTCTTGTGCTGGTAAAATACAAGGGATATTCTGGTGGGATGGTTCCTGTTGGGATTTTTTAAGGGAGTCGTTGCGTGGAGCTCACGTTTTGCACACTCTATGAGAATTGACCCATGAGATGGAGCAACTGCCACTCCTCCAATTTCTGGATCCAGAAAGTTCTGCTCACTATCTGACCAGACTTCATCGGGATCCTCTGCTTTTTCTGGATTCAACACGTCAGTTTTATCTAAACCACCCTGGGGAGTAGTCCTGTCATGGTTTTGACCTGGAAGCATGTTAGACAAACCATTAACTGCATGTGAAATAATTTCGTTATCCTTATTTTGGAGATGCAGCGAATTAGGAGGACTACTAAACATACTTGGAGCAGAATGGTAGTCATGTGATAAATGTGGAGGGGGTTGCATGTGATGATGTTCACCTGTTTTACTCATGGAGGCATAATCCATGCTTGGATTACTCAGATTGGATTTTAACCTCGAGGCAACCTCCATGAAATGACCATTGGCCTCATGGGTTGAGTAAGAGGAAAATGGCCCTACATGGTGTAAATTTGGTCTGATGGTGCAATTACTGAAGGAGTCTATCTGCATATTTTGGTTTCCATAATTCAAGTACTTGGGACCAAAACTCTGGTTATTCCCAAACCTATGCTGGTATAATGTTTGAATGGGTGGTAGACTTAGTTTAGACATATGGTCTTGGCTCTGGCAGCTATACAAGTCCATGTGCTGATGCTGGGAAGAGTAGGAGCCCAAGTAAGAGGGGCAGTTGTCCATAGCTATGTTTCCATTGCATTGGTAGGGGGGGTATTGGTTATTTTGACTTAAAGATCCTGAATAAGGGTTCATGGGACTGGAAGAATTCAAATAAGACCCCGCAGACTGTGATGAGGTTGTATAGAGGTTCATGGGATTGGACCCTCCATATGGATCTGAAGTGTACGAAGAGTTTGGATAAGCATTGGCTGGATTAGGCAACCTTCCATAGAGATTTGCAGAACCTGAACCCGAGTAAGAGTTAATGGGATTTGACTGAGGGTTGTTAGGGAGAGAGCGCTGTGGATGTTGCTGCTGCTGCTGCTGTTGTTGTGTGGCTGGTCCTGAAAGATGTAAAAGATCTGTAGATGTAAAAAGGAAAAAAACAAACAACCACACAACAAACAGGCTCCTTTAAAAAAGGCCCCAAACCAACCAACCACCCAACAAATTACACACTTTATATGCAATTTCTAAGAAAAGTAGATTCTTTAACAGACACTCCCTTTCTTGTATCTCAAACACCATCCTTTAAGAAGCTGAATAAATACTAAGGCCACTCTTCCTTTTGGGCATGTATCCAATGAGATCAGATGCTAGTGACAGTGGGGAGAAGAGGACAGTGCGGTCTGTTGAGAATCACATGCACAAAACCCAAAGAGTTGAATCCTCTTTTAAGTAGCCCATGAAATGGAGCATCAAAGTGCTCCCAAACAGCCATGTACAAAGTGACTTTCTTCTCCCAAACAATAAATAATTCTTCTCATCTACATGAATAGAACTGACTCCAAGAAATGTCCCTAGCAGTATGCTAAAACCAACATTCATGGATAGACAGAACAGTGCAGTAATCGGTGAGGTTAACTGAAGACATGAGAGAAAAAATACCATTCAGTAAAGTGTAATGGCATCATTTAATGGTCACAACCCTTGCCTGGGTAGTGGGACAGCTGACTTCTATTCATAGGTATTTCAGTGACCTTCTGGGTGGCCCTGGATGTACTGCTTTTTTCATCTCTGGGAAAACTGCTGCAACAATAAAATAGTTCTGATAACTCCTTTGCTCAGGACTCTCAAATCTGCTGCTGGGAACTGCCATAAACTCTTACTCCACTATGGAAAACCTGCTTTGCTTTTGGTCTTGAGGCATAGCGTATAAATAATGGTAAAGATGTTATGCTTGTATCTCTTGAAATTAGGAGGTTCTGTGTAACAGTGGCAGACACTGAATGATGTGTAGGTCATTCTTTGACAGCAGCACCACACTCTTCTCTTCATGTACTACTTCTTCTTCTAGCACTACTGGTCCTTTAAAGATACTTTACAATACACCAGATGGCAAGTGGAGTTTGTTTCTAGGTTTCTACAAATGTTAACTATCAAACACTAAAGGATTTCTCATTGCAATTTTTCTTTATTTTCTCTTCTCTGGAGTTGTACCAAATTTGTCACTCTAGTATTTATATAATATCAATATTCACTTTCAAGAGATCTCTTGCCTTTTTGCTTCAATACATTCTTGGGCTGAAAATAATGGTTTTCTTGAGGCTGATTATAACTGGCCCTGATTTGTAGGATGCTTACCACTGCTGACCCCGCTCAGATTCCTGTGTTTACCTGCCAGCTGCTTTGCGTGACCTGCTGCTTCAGAGGTGCCTTGCTTGTTGCGTGCTGCAGCAGACTTCTCTCTCTCAGCTTTGCTAGACCCATTCTCCAAGGAGGAAAGCTTTTCTGCAGCTGCTTTCTTTGCTTCTAGCTTCCTTTGCCGACAGGTCTTAACGGGCTCTGCCAACATCCTTACTTTCCGTCGAAAGGAGGTGAGGACCTGGATGCTGCCATTCCTCTTTTTCTCCTCCTGGCCCTCAGCGCTTCCAAACTCATCCACGTCAGAGACTTTGTATAACGGGAGCACGTGGAGCTGCTCATCTTCTGGTGTTTGGCCAATTTCACGATTGTCTTCTCTTGTCAGTGTGCAAACCTGTTAGAAAAGTGTATTAGAGATCTGAAACTCTGCCTCTGCTTTGCGCCTTGCCCTGACAGTGTCAGCGCTGGATCTGGCCAGCTCTTTGTTAACTCTGAGTTTCTGTGCAATTTTTGCATATCACAACAAGCCTGCAAATGTAATTTCTTCCATTACTTTCTTGGACAGTGTTAAAATAAACAGAAGGTGTACAGATATCTATTTCTTTTACTTGTGCTGAAATGAACAGTATAGTTAGGAATTACTCTCATGTGAAATAAGCTCTGTGGTCCATTGTACTGTGGCCAGGGAGCTAAAGCAGTGGAATCTGGGACGTTGTACTCATCTGAAGATTCTTTCACTACAATATGTGAGGTAGCTACCTATTAGAGAGAGCATGCAATATAACACACTGGTGTTGTGCTTCACACCCCCTTACAGTGTAATTGTAATGTTAGTAACAAGATTTAGGGGAGTTACTGTTGTCATGCAGAAAGCCTGTTGTATTAGTTCTAGCTAGAATCAGGTATTGGGAGGATTTTTGTGGAAAATGATGCTGATAGGGACATATTCTGCAGCAAAATCATTGTCCCAGCTTTGGGAAGAAAGCTCAGCTGGAAATGTAAATTATATTGTTGGTGATTAACTTGTGAATTAAGTCAGACCCCGGAAACAGGAGAAATTCAGTGTGAATTAAAAAGGCAGATACTCTCTTTGGTTGTAAAAAGAGCTGCACTGTAAATCTAGGAGCTGTTTCAAACTACAGCCTTTATGATTATTCAGAACTGAAGAGTATTTTTTCCTATGTTTGGCCTAACTGTTTTGTCACAGAAATAATCCAATACACATTGAAAACCAGCTTGCTTTTCTAGTATCTTCTGCAGAACTTCTGCTATACCTGCCAGAAATCAGAACTGAGGAGAGTAAAGGGTACATGAACTTGCAGAGTTTCTGCTCATCCAAGTGGGAATAAAATCCAAAATTCCCAAAACTCTCTCAGAAAGAAGTTATTTGTTTCTACTTTAATTTTATTAGAAGATATAATCCAAAGCTTTTAGAAAAAGAAGGCTTTCAGGAGGATAAGTATGAACCATTTTGTGCCAGGAACACTGAGACAGGCATTTCAGCTCTGCTGAGACCTTCTTTTCATTGTCTCCACAGTTCCTCTTTTACAAGGTCTGTGTTAAACCATTCTTTAACACACCTTAAGTCTCATTCATTTGAAAGAAAAATGTGTAGGGGATAATAATTAGCTCAGTTACTGCCTATATTTGTTTTTTTTTTTACTAACCTGCATTACACAGTATACATTTAAACAGGGAGGAGATCAAAGGCACGAGCTGAGTGCTGGGGTGAGGAGGCTGTTACACATCCCAGACTTACCAGAGTGCTCCCGTTCTGCATATTGTGCAAGTCTCTGTGGGCATGAGCGCAGAAGTCGAGGCAGGCGGTGACCCCTGAGAATGGGCGACCTTCCTTCAGGCCCAGGCGACACTCGGGAGCTCTGTGCTCGTACTCGATCTGCAGAGACAGGACAGGTTTCACTGGGTGCTCCGGGGCACCGAGGAATGCTCTGCTGTGACAAAGGGCAGCTCTCTCCCATGTCTTGGAGGTGATACAAAAACACATCTTGAAAGCAAATAAACTGTAGCAATCCAATGGCCTTTTTGTAACCGTGCGTGCTTCGTTCCTTGCTGCTTTGTTCCCTATTTTTTTTTGTCTCTGGCGTGATTGTGAAATTAGTCAGTAATGCTTTTCCTTGTGTATTACTCCTGATTTTCTGCCTGGAGTTGGTGTTTTTAAATGACAAACGTAGTGCGTGGTTTCCGTGACTGGCACTCTGAAAGTGGTATGTTTGTGTAGACTGGAAGTGTACCAAGCTATTTAGAAAAATGGCTTTAGAAAACTGACTTCAGAACGACTGAATGAAAAATAATAATTTGCTTTTTGATTTGTTGTATTTTGGCATGCTAAACGTGTATTTCATTAGCTTAAGTACAAAATCTGACTAAAAAGAGAGATTAGTCAGTCAAGACAGTACTTTGTACCCATGCAGTCATTATTAAGGAGCTTTACAAAGAACTCCTAATGCATCAACAGATCTTACACAGAAGGAAAGGATTTTGTAATGGAAGATAAAGACTTAGAAAAATGATGGTTTCATATTTTATTTAGAAAATTTAAAATGAAACCGCAGTTATAAAATCCTCTGCTGAAGTTCCTGGACCTTCCAAGTGAATGCAGAGAACGCCTACACTTCATGGAACTTAATGGATCCCTTTTTAAGTTAAGGTCAAATGAGAAGCTTTGCTAAGTCTTCATTCAAAATCACTAAAAATATGTCTAGTTTGCTCATAGACATTTATTTTTCAAATCTGTATTTTTTTTTCCTTCCCTGGAATCTAAAAATAAAAGCAGAACAAAACTTGAAAAGGACGTAAACTTCTTTGGAATTAAATGTGAGTGGTCTGAAATGTTAGCCAGACTGTAATTGTTTGATCAAACTATATGGATGCAGCTGCTCTCTGAAATGTTCTGTTCGGTCCAGTTGGGAAACAGACCCTTTCCAGTTCTTAGTTGTAATCCGGAAGTGGTTCAGATTTGGATTAGAATAAATCTGGAATTTGAAATGTGGTTGTAGTGCTTCTTTTTGGTTTTGGAACCTTTTACAATATCATACCAGTTAGAACTTGGTCATCTCTCTTTGAAGCCACTGACAGTAGCTCAAGTACAGTTTCCCCATAAATACAAGGTCTGCATGAAACTCCTGAAATAAGCCAAGCTAGACACATGCCATATTACATCAGGTGAAAAATGAAACTTGTAAAAGCATGTATTTTCAACAAGTGTTGGGCGGTACCACAGCTTACTTGGAGAAAAGTTCTTTAGTGAATTTTTGTGGGAAAAGAAAAGCGGTCCAAGCAAAGAAACAATTTATTGTTTACCACCTCATTTTATTTCTTTCTCTTCCTATTTTTTTCCTGCAGAATGTCTCTCAGATATTTGGACAGATAACCACAGCTAGTGGGCACATAGCCACAGTTTTCTCTATATTGACTCTCCAGATGTTATCTGATCAGGTAAGTGAAACTGGGAGAAGTCTGCACTGAGTCTGCTTACTTGTCTGCGTGCTACTAAATACACAGTAAAGTATTGAATTTTATGACAGATAATCATGGACATTTTTGTGTTAGTTTACTGTTTCTGTTAAAGCTGAGCATCTGCCTCGTGCTGGTTGTGCAGTGCTGTCAGTAGGAAAGCAGGGTGATGTCACAGTTTGCAGTAGATGCTGAAGTTTGGGCACTGTAAGTAAATGTAAATGTTCCTAACCTGAGCAATGAAAATGAAGGTCAACAGTTACATATTTGCAGGTGGTGTGCAGTCGATTTTTGGTGTCCTGTCTGAAAGGCATTATGTAATGAAAGGCAGATGAGACACAGCCACACTGGAACACTCATCAGAGCTCTGAACATGCTGGTGTCCAAGAACACTGACCCACAGGAAACAGATGTGCACGATCCCCTCGTGCAAGAAGGCTGGTGCGGGCACTTGTGTGCATACACAGGGCTGAGTGTGTATTTATATTAAAATATAAAATTTTGCTTTAAAACCGTGCTTTTTTTTCATGTTAAAAGCATGTTTTTACTTTTAAAAGGCTGTTTTGGTTAAAACTAAATTCATCTGCTGCTTGAGAGAGCAGAACTGAAACTGGCTTCAGGACATGAGTCCAAACTGTTGCTAATCTCACACCATATTCACGGCAGCTTTACTGGTTTGGACAGTAAGTCATACTAAATCAAGAAATTGGCATTTTGGAGTTGAAGAGTGAAGTAATTTTATTGTGTTGATGTAGGTGAAAAGATTAATTCTATATAGTGGACCAAATCCTGCTAGTTTTACTTATGAAAGCATTTTAAGTGGAATTGTTCATTTCTATTTGTCTTCATGCTGATATCAAAGGAATATTGGCACGAAATGTACATAGTGGTTTGGTGCAAGGCTGAAGCATTGGGAAGTATGTTAAAAATCAGGTTATTTCCAGGCTCATATTCCTTTTGTTCCCCATCATACCTGGTTGTTATATGCATCAGGTGCAAGCTTCTTGTAGGTAGGTGCCATCAGGGTTGACAGATTCTGCAAATTGGATTCTAGTTTTTCTTCCTGTTAGAGATGAAACAGGGTTCAGTGATATTTCCATACTATACATCTGGGATCCAACAAGTTAGGGTCTTTACACAATCCTGTTTTCACCTGACAGTTGTGTAAAGGCAGAAAGCAATATCACTGGTGTTCAGACAGTGATTGTTGTGAATCTCCTTTTAATTTTATTGTTCTAAGACCTCTAAAGGAATGGAGCAGTTATGGCAGTGTAGTGGCAAACCTGCAACAGAACATCACATTCTATACTCTTAATTTGTTTTATGCTAAGAAAAATCACATTCTTCAAGGTGGAAGTGTTCTAGATCTAAACATGATAATCCTCATTATTTTCCTCTTTGGAGTTGTGGGAAAATAATACTATTCAGAAAGCTTGAGAGAAGTAACATCAGAATGGTCCAAGTAAATATGGCTAAATTTAAGGGGTTTGCACATTTCAATGACAACACTTTGACATACTGAAATATTTTACATGCAGAAATTTTAAAATATTTAAATATTGAAGCCTTCAAACCTTTCCCAATCCTTAAGCAATGAGGAATCATGGATGTGTCTAGTAATTGGTGATATGGAGGTGGGAATGACCACACCTCCTTTTTTCTCTAAATTGTAGACTGTCAGAATAAAGAATTTAAAGAAAATAATCTAATAACATACTCCAGTGTTGTTCCCCATCATCTAAGGATGAGAATCTCAAATTTAAAACCTCACTTGTATGCAGCCCTTATCTTTACTTAGCGCATACAGAATGGTGGCATACTGGAGTGGTGCATTCATTTTTAGGAGCTTTTGTATTTAAGGAAGATGTGAAGAACTGTAAGAAAACAGGTTTCAAAGAGCAATGCATTTGGTGTGTTGAAAGTGTGTATTCCCTACTATGAGACAATATCCCAGCTTGGTTTGACATGAAATTGTCAATAAATACCTTGCTGTAACCTTGTGCCTGCTGCCAGAATGTGGCTTTTATTATGGCCTGTAGGTTAGCATTTTTTAGTGTAACTTAGTTTATATTGGTGACGATTCTGTTTGTGCTGTCTATAAACTGTCTGTGCTGTGGAGCCCAGCCCCTGGTCTGGGTTGCATGCTTTGGCTGCTCCCAACTTTGGGACAAGGACTGGAGGATAAACCCCTCTTCCCTGCATAAATCTGACTTCTATAGGAAGTAAATCCAAAAATGCCAGTTGGAAGAGTGCTCTGGTGTGCTCTGGCCAGGTATCTATCTTAGAAATGTAGGTAGTTTAGGATTTGCAGGCTGTGATAAAGAAGGCCTTGTGCCACAGCATGTTTGGAGGAGAGCTGTTCTGTAGTTCTTGGTGCTGTAGAGGAGCAGTGGGCAGGAAAACCTGTATGTTAGTTATGACAGTGTTCTGAACAGCCTTTTCAGCACAGGCTGTAGGATGCAGAAGTACCCATCTCTCTGATTATGAGAGAGTAATGCTTGGATTTGTGTAAGACGTCAGAATACAGTGAAACTGTGCACTAACATGCACAGGCAAGGGACTGAATCTGCACATCCTTGCCAGAAAGCAGACTGGGCCACTGGAGCTTCACATGACTTGCTGGAGGCGTCCAGGGGTCATAACTTCAGGGTATCTTGTATCCCAGCTAAGGTCAATGTTTATTACTCTGGCTTGTTTTCAACATTTGCCAGTTTGTTGTAACATAGAGCCTGGTCTGGAAACATTCAGTGGGGCAGGACTGTATGTAGAATGAGTCTTCCTATCCTCTTTTCCCATTGTCATCTCAGAGTTTCATCATGTTTGTCTCCATTAAACCAGTCTGCTCTGGTTCCCAGTTGCAGCGTTATGTGCCATTAGCTGGTAAACCTTCCACTCTGCCACTGGGGAATGCTCAATTGCAGGCCTAATACAGCCAGAATTATTCAGGCCGTGCCCTCTCCTCTAATTGTGAAAGCCTGCAAACATGGTTTCAAGTCTCAGGGCTTTTACCAGCTGTCAGAATTTGGACAGTCAATTCAGCTGGCTCAGTGGCTGGAATCAATCGGTTTTGACTGGCAGTTATTTAATTACCCTACATGTACAGCACTCAGGGAGGCCTCGGGCCCTGCTCTCTTCTACTGCATCTCTATTTACAGAGCGACAGAAAACATTTCTTTGCAAATGAAACTCATTTCAGAAATAGACACCAACCTCTTTTGGGTCATCTCCCATCAGCTTAAACTTTCTTGGAATCTTGCTTCTGGCAAACTTACAACCATTGTAGTACATGCTCCAGGAGCAACCAAAGGAAAATGAAGCACCACAAGTTTCAGGGTCCAGCCCCTGGCATGCACAAGTCCGTCTAAAAGATAAGAGAACGCAGCTGTTAGCAGCAGGCAGGTCCCCCTGTAGTGCTCCGGCAGTGGCCATCGGCGTTCTGCCAGTGCTCCAGGGAATCAGCGGGGTGGATCATCTTCTGCCAGTAAATAATGAAGAAATGAAGAGGGAGACATACACATCGTAAGAGAAGAATTTATCAGAGTGAGTAATTTCATGGTTACAAAGCAGGTTCTTTGGGGGTTATACACTTGTATGAAAAACCTGGCTTTACTCGGGTGAGGGTATGTTTGTGTGGTGCCTTGTTAGGTGCTGATATTCATGGTGTATCAGGGGCTTGTGCTGACAGCACTGCAAGAATGTGGGAGCCCTCGGACAGGGACTAAGCAGTAGTTCCTGAAATATGACTCTACCCATGAAGCCAAAGTAACATAAAGTGATAGCTGTGGTAATTTTGGTCTAAATGTTCTTGTCTCTCAGAAAGGCATGGGAAAAAGATGCAGTGCAATTTCTTTAGATTGAGGCTAGTCTGTGTCAGTTTACACAAGTATGATTTAGTGCACCCAGCTTTTATTTCAAGGTTGATGTATCAGCTCTCCTGGCCCCTGCTTGAGATCTCTCCTTTTAAATATATCGAGATGCTTCACAACTCTGTGAAAATATTCTTCCATTTTTATACGAGTGTTTACTTTGGGTATCCTACAAAGTTTGTGGGTTTTCAAAGCACCTGAAATAGCTGGGAAGGTTATAGCTATTTCAGCATGACAGCATGAGCAGAGGTGCTGGGTCTGAGGATGGGGCTGCAGGTTTGGTGAGCGCAGCATTTGCTCCACTTACTCTTCGTTCAGGGCGCAGCGCCGGTTCGTGAGCGTGCCGTACTTCCTCAGGGTGTCGGTGAGTTCAGAGTAGAGCTTATCAGCCAGGCTGGTGGGGATTCCCTCCCAGACCAGGATGAGAATCACGATGACGGCCGTCTCACACGTGTGTCCTGCTCGCTCGCGCACCAAGCACAGCAGCTTCTCCTCCTGACTGCTTCTGCGGACTACCTGCATGTACAGCAACACACACCCCAGAGCCCCAACACAAACGGTGCCATTCTTAATGTGAAGAGCAAGAGAATAGGAAACCTCAGCATTGCTGTGCCTGTGGGGAGGTTACTTCTATTTGTATCCTCCTTCTCCTTGCTTCTGGCAGTTCAGTCTGTTTTTCTCATGTGATATTGCAGGGCTACCCTTCGTGTTTAATGAAGATGACTCTTAAGAGGTTGCCCAATGTCATGGAAAGCCATGGTGGTAGAAACCAGCTTTGTAAAAGTATCCTCCATGCTCTGATTCAGCAGGAATGCTCTCCTGAATCTGTGTTATGGTTGTGGCCCAGATTGATTGGTGACCAAGAGGAAGTGAGCAGTGAGGTGTCTCCCTGCACAGGGCTGCATAGTGGACACCTGTCTTAGGGCAGGAAGCATGCAGGGAAAGGCAGGCAGTAAGGAAGAAATAAATAACTGGGCATGGGAGCTCTCTCCCCTTCCCTTCTGAACTTAAGCAGCTATACTCATAAGCAGCCTCACAGTTTTGTGACCTGCTCTTGTTGCATACAAACATTACAGTATTGGGAGGAAAGCAGTACATGTTTTTCAAATAAAAGGGTGTCCTTCCAGTAGCATAAGCACTGAGAAGCATTTCCTAAAAAAGGATGCATAAAAACTATAATGTATTAGTTTTTCCTCATCCTGTCTTTCCCCAGCAATCCAAACCACTCAGTAATTTGTTTCAAAATACAACAGTGTTTGCTAAGAGGGTGTCCTAACATCTCTCTCAAACTGGGAGATATTTTAAAGACAGTGCACTTACTGGACTTACTTGTAGGCTAAAATTAAACAGCAAGGAAAATTTCAGGTGGTACAAAACCTAAATCTAAGCAAACATGTCCTTCTTCTTAGGTTTTCATGTCTTTAACTTAAATTTTATTCTTGCTGTTCTCCATGCAGCAAGTCAGTGGAGTGAGAGATGGATGTGAGCAGGCTACAGGCACCCCATATTACTGCTGCTGTTGAGCTGTTTCAAGTCTCCTGGTGCCAGTTAACAGGACATGTCATTGCTGTCAGCCTCATGAACCATCATACTGCTCTAGATTAATTTGTTTACATCACTTACCCATTTAGCAATTGGACATCCTTGAGAACTTTTGCCTTCTTTCCCAGTGTAGACAACCCTCTCAATCCTTATAGCTTTACCCTTCTGTCCAAATCTAATACAAAACAGAAATATGTACAGTAAGCAGATTCATTTGGTTCTGTGTGAACCCTGAAAAGATAGAGCACATTTGCTACTCTTATCTTAGAAAAAGAAACACTGTGAATTACATGGAAAGATGTGCAATGTTGTTTGTCTTGATGGTTTTATTACAGTGGTAGAATGATATATTAAGAGAGGAAAATGTTTTTAATGCATCCCAGATGGGTAAAAATTATCAGTATCTCATTAATACCACCACATTTTTTTAACCATTTCTGTAGACCATTTGTGGACTTCAAAAAAAAATTTTTTTTAGAAAAGTGGACTTAAAAAAAGTCTCTATTTTGGTGGAGGATTTTATATTTTTCTTTTAATTTCTTGGTTGAAGTTGTTTCTGTGAAATGTACATAATTAAGTTGTCATGGAACAGCTGGCATGTAACAGTCACTCTATTAATTTTCTGTACTTGTTTCTGTCTTAGTGTAAATCAGTTAAGTCAGGATTAATTTGCATCATATCGGGTTTTTTTTAAACTTTATCATCCACTCATAAATTGTTACTTACTTAATTCTACTCGACTCCTGTATTCCAGTTAGGGTCACAAGGTACCCTCAAATAACATCATTTGTGTGTCTTTTTGTGGCCAAGGTGGGCAAGCTCAGCTCCCGCTGAAGCATTTAAACAAGGGGATTTATGCTCTCAAGGCAGGCTCCAGCTCCATGTGCAAGCAATGCTGTTGCCAGAGCAGAGGATCCACTTTCCAGGTGGAAATATGGGGCTAATGGCACATGAAAGATATCTTGGCTCAGTAGAAAGTTCTAGATGTGTTTAGCCATTTCCAGGCATTTCTCTGAATTTCCACCTGCTGAGCCTGGGAGCACACCTGGGCTGAGGGGATGCCAGGGACAGAAGCTGAAGTGGCCACAGTGCTACAGACTGAGCCACCCTGGCATCCTTGGGCACTGGGAAAACTGCACTTCCATCACCATTTCTACAATTCTGCCACTCTTGTTGGTTGTTGACTTTTAATAGCCAAGTGTGAGGACTAACTAAATCGGTCTCCTTGTTCTTTGCCTTTACCCACAGAGCAATCAAGGTATATTCCTGTTATGCGGCCATTTAGTGATGCCTTGAGAACTTTTGACTCTTTTTCCTCTTGTTTTTGCACTAAAATCTTGGTGATATATTTAAGGGCCAGTATCTGTATTTAAACTTTTGTCCTGTAAAGGAAATGAAAAATGCTTATTTTTAGATATGATCTCATTGTGAAGTTTCAGTGTCACAGGAAATTATACAAACAAAGTCAAGTTGTACTACACATGTGCTGCAGGCAGCTGCTCGGTCACTTTTTCCTGCTTAGGCTTGGATGTATTTATTTTTTTTTTTAATTAACCACATTAAAAAAAATTTAAATTTTAACATTTTCCATCCGTTTTCTAATCTGGATTGCAGGAAACTATGTGGATGCCTCTACAGAAGTATGCTGTACATTACACACTGGAAGTTAGATGGACTTTGTCCTAAATTTTTTCAACTGTCAAAAAGGAATCTGTGCCTGATGTTTGTCATGCTTACTTTCAGGCCAAAGCTGATTTGCTTTAAAGCTAGAGCAAATCTCACTGAGCATTAAGTAGGAATTGGGAGAAGGAAGAGGTAAAATGTCTGTATCCTCTGTGGATTCTGCAAGAAATTAGTTCTGGTGTAGCTAAAATATTAATTGTAAGTCTAAATCCAAATCCTGGCTTCTTTAGCAGTGCTGATACCCTAACAGTCAATCCATATGCATGGGAAGCCAGGTTAAAAGTGCTTGAGTTGTGATTAATGTCACCAACTGCACATGTATGCTTGAGAGTATCTTTATAGTGAAGGGTTTGGGTTTTTTTACTTTGGGATGCAAAATTAACTAAGGAGTTCTGGAATTCCTCAGTCAGAGAATTTAATAGTTCATACTCTGCAGTTGGACACTAGCCTTTGTTCCAGTGGCTGCTGCTATACTTTGCTGAACCTGGTTGATTAGTTGCATTTTATTTATGATATCTCATGATTTCCTTCTGCCAACATGAAATTAAATTAAATTCCAAAAGAAAATAAAAAAGTTAAGGTCAGTATTAAGAATGAAAAATTACTGTCCAAAGTAAAAAAAAAAACAAAAAAAAAAAAAAAAAAAAAACAACAAAAAAACCTCTGTAATTGACATTACAACATGAATGACTTTCCTCTTTTATTTATTATTTTTAATTACTAAAGAACCACTTGATGAGAGCTCTGGAGATAACAGATGGTAAAGAATTTCTTCTGAGAGTCAGTGTTCACTCTCCCTTCCCAGAAGGAAGCTGATTTATGTAGTTTCCGTGCACTTGAGCTGCACTCAAAGCTGAAAATTACTAGGGCAAGCCGTGCACAAGAGTCACTGGGAAGGAGGTGCTAAGGAAGAGAAAGGACCTTAGGATTTAATCTGAAGGGTTTAATAGGCTATAAGTGCCCCATGGTTGTGCAGAGATCAGCACAAGCTATTTCAGACCTTGCTAAGAAATGGTGCTCCTTAGCTCAGACCCAGCACTGCAATAATGCCTGCTTGGTTTTGGTTCTGCAACTAGCTGAAGCTTCACTGCTCTTCTGGAGTCCAGATTTTTAGGGCACTAGCAAATCAACTTCCCATCTGTCTCTGACTTAACTGAAGAGGTTTTTGTTTGCTTCTTTGTTGAGGAGGGGAACTGAATTCCCGGATACCTCTGAAAATCTGGTCATATTGGCTACAAGTAATGCAGAATTCACAATGCAGAAGTCACTTTTGCAACAGTTTTTAATCTGTACGTCTTAGGCTGGTGGGGTTTGTGCTTACACATATTTTTAAACAGCACATATCATGTATCTCTTCTGTGCCTTTAAAAATTCCTGGTTTGGTTGGCGTTGATGTAATAAATGCACCACAGGATGCAACATGATAACAGGGATTGTCCATAATCAAGATAAGACTGGGTTTGTGCAATACTCCAAGCCAGGGGAATGTTTTCTCACAACACTCCTTATCAATTCTTGGGCTGAAATCCCATCCAGCAGTTCTGTGGCACTCCTCTGGACGTGAATGAATGAGATTTAGACATTTAGTAATTTGGTGAGGGGGAAGCGAATGTTGAAATTTGGTATTCTGCTCTTCACCCTCCTTCTCTGCTGGCATTCTCCTAGCCAGAGGGAACACCAGCTCCGTGCCTGCCTTTGCAGCCCCTGCCAGCCGCCTTGCTTGGCAGGCTGGTGAGAACTTGTTCCGGCTTGGGTTTGCTGGCATCTGTCTCGCAGGGCACAGCCCGTGCCAGCCAGCAGACTATTAGCCCTGTCAAATATTGTGACTCTCTGGTGAATAGCAGGGTGCGTAATGTTGGCAACACTGGAGTAGCTAAGCCTACAAGTAATTACTTGATTTGCAGTTGTTTATTTCTTTATGTGCAAAAGCTGGAAAAATTCTGACATCCACAAAAGGATAAACGTTAATCTGCTCTGTGCCTTTGCACTAATTACCTTTCTTCCATGATTTCTCTAATAGCTGCCACATTAGGACCGGCTCCTAGATGGGTATAGAAGGGACCTTCATCTTTTTCAATAATTTGCTCTGTTTAAAACAAAATAAAGGTTATTACTTAGAAGCTTAATTCTTTCATGTAAAATATCACATTGCAAAGCCTACCTCTAGCTTGTTAGAAGACTGCTGTATGGGCCTGGGGTCAGTTTTCAAACACCTATGTCTAAAGTATTTGCCCACACAGTTGGTACAAAACATGCAAAGCAATGGCTAATCCTAATAAGGCAAACAGCCGGGATAGGGACTGTGTGCCTTTCCCTAGCACAAACACTTATTCCACATCTCAGGCTCTACATTGACGTTCAAATTGGAATTTTCCTGTTATCAGCAAACAATTGTTTCTCTTTCTCTCAGTTCCTCCTCTCCCAGTATATAGAAAGGAGGATAAATGGGATAACAATGGTGGCAAATATTGATGTTAGGGACCTGTACCATACTTGTTTTTCAGCAGACATGTTACAGTGCAGGAACTTACAGCTTGAAAAACTGGCCACTAAGGTTACACAGAGAATTCCTGCCACCCACAGAAAAACTGTGAAATGAAAAAAAACCACTGAGTTTGCTGAAAAAAATCATGCACAAGGCCTAGACAAAAAACCCTTGTATGCCAAGAATGTGGCCCCAGTTTTCTGTGTGTAGGTAGGACCATATCAGCAGTTGCAGTACATGCTGTATGTTTGGTTTGATAACAGGAAGCAGGCTCCAGCTGTGTGAGGGAAATGGCCAGGCCCTGCTTGGGTTCAGGAGATGGTGGAGCTGTGCTGGCTGATGTCTGAATGCTGACTTGGTGCTTTCTGCCATGCTAACTCCAAGGGCTGGATGGTGCTGGTGGTGCTGCTCTTGACAGCCTCTGGAAGCCCGATGAAGGCATGGTATAAATCTGAACATGTCAGCAGGGAATGGCTTAACTTGACCTTCTTAAGGACAATATTGATAAGAGAGAGCAATTAATCTATAGATTATGCTGTGGCACTGGGCTCTTCAGAGAGTTTCATACTCCTGTATTTCCTAGTGTCTGCTAGGACTGAAGAATTAAAATGTAAATGGAGAAAAAGTTTGCCTACTTAAGTTTGCCTGGTCATTTCAGTATGAAAAAAAAAATAAATTTGAGGATAAGGAAATAACAGCCAGAAAAAACCTGTGCTAACTATATGGAAGAAACAATATTGAAAAAAAACCCAAAACCCCAAACAAACGGCAACCGTGTTTTCAAAAAACCTTACATTTTGAAGGTTGTTTCCTATAAAACAAGGAACAGCAAGGAATTGGCTTCCAAAGTTCTTTGTGGGAGCTCTAGAAATACACTCCTCCCTGGTTTTGTTTCTCAGACATAGCCCCAACATTCAAAAAGTCAAAAAGGTCCATTTTGCCTTTTAGAGGACAGGATCATTGATTCAATTTTTCTCTTTTATAGTTGATGCAAAATCCTAGTAAATGGAACTGTAACAAGGATTTTTATTTTCCTCTTCTCATTTTTGGTGCTGAGCCTTTTGTCTCAGCCTGAATAGTTTATCCAGTAGAGTTTGAAAGTGCCTGCTACACTTGCAGCGTCAGTACTGTGTGAAAGCTTGGGCTAGGGGACCATGCCTGGCACTCTGCTTTCTCTGCTCTGTTTTTCCAGCTCTTGGAGACAGGGTTTGCCATCAAGCAACAACAAGGGTCCCTCCACTGACTTTTTTGATGCTGCTTGTGTAACTTCTCTATGAAATGGTGGATCTCTTTAGTCTTACAGGAGATAAATGCCTGAAAAAGAGGATAAACTCGTGCAACAAGTGAGGAATAATTTGACATCTGTTCTCAGTTAGAGCTTCAGTAAGGCAAGCTCCAGCAATTTCACTGTTAGAGCAAAAAATGGCCATAAGGCTCTAAAGTTTTGGACCAGGATTGGTTTTTTAAAAGCTGTATCTAACCTTGACAAATAAATTAGGTTATAAAGTTATGACCTATTTTTTATCTGCATGTTGTTGCTACATGTCTGCTGCTCAAGGAGAATGGATGTGAGGCCATAAGCATTCTGACTGAAAAATCAAATAGGTAATTGCTTTATGAAATAATGAGAAAGCATCTATGTGTCAGGTTGGTAAGTGAAGTAGGCAGAAGTATGTAAAATCCCAGTTTTATAAGTCTCCACTAATTATTGTTCTTAAAAAATTCAAAGTCTTCCAACAAAAACATCCAACTAACCCTGTGATCCCAACTTGAAGGCTCGTTACCTTCCTGTGAACTATTATGTTTTTAGTACATCTCAGCACTTACCAACACAGCTGCAAGACGGGAAATCATACTGGGTTTTGGCAGGTGTGTCCAATAAATTTTTTACAGGAGTATCCAATAACTTGGAAGGTGAGTCTAAAAAATTATTGAGAACAGTTCCAGCTGTTCTTTTGGTCGGGGTTTTCTCAGCAGACAAGTTTACTTGCTGATCTAAGATTGGGGTATGACTGTCGAAATCTGCAGCACTGGTATTTCGTGATAGGATGGTAATAGGGCCTGCTGTTTCAACCTTCACATGTTTGGGTGATTTGAGAGTAAAAGTCTTATGATCAAACAGTGATTTGACCTGTATCTGTTTTAGCTGCTGCTCCATTGTCTCAATGATGCTCTTTTGTTGCGTGTTCTCGCAGCCAAAGTGCTGATTCTCTTGTTTAATTGTTTTTTTCCACATTTTGTTTTCCAGCTGTCCAGCTGATGGGCGCATGCAGACATTAGACTTCGTGCCAGCCTCAATTTTTATAGGCTTGCGTGCTGCACTGGGACCAATCTCAGTTTTGGGTTGCTGGTATGCTTGTTGCTCCTGTTTTTGCAAAAGATGCCACCGCAGAGCAGCATGCTTTTGAAAATCCTTAGGGGTCTGGGACTGCAAATGGCAGCCTCTCTGATCTTGAGCGTGGGGGGCAGTTTGGCTTTGTGGTAAGTACTGCTGAGGGATCTGTGGAGCTTGTTTGCTCGGGAGGTCTTGGTTCAGACTAGCACCATAGCCCTGTGAGGGCTGGAGGGGTGGCAACTGCAGAACTGAGGCTTGTTGTGTCTGTTGCTCTTGTTCTTGAAAACAATGATTCACATCTTGCTTTGCGGTCAAGTTATTTGAAAAATACTGCACATGCTGCAAGTCCTGCATTTTGTTGTCTCCAAAGCGTTCCGTATTTGCGGTGTTCCCTTTCTTCTCCAAATTCAGGTGCCTGTTGTTTGGGTAAGGGTGCTGGAGACTGGCATTTGCCTTCTGAGTGTAAAGGGGAGCTTTGTTGTTCATGGTCTGTACCTGCTCTAGGCCTAGCTGGGAGTTAGGCAGTGGGAATGCAGCTGATTTAGCATACTTGCTCCCAGTTTGGAAACATTCATCGGCTTTATGTTGATTGAAGGATGTCCTGTCTAGAGGCTGCTCAGCATTGCTTTGGGGGTGGGATACAGCTTGGGGAACGTCTTTAGTTTTCATTTGCGGAGCCTGCTGCTGTTTTGGGATTAACTGTGGGCTGCGTGGCAGTTGCACTGGATGTGCCTGTTTTTGCAGCATCTGTTGCAAGATGTGTGAATGCAAGAATTGCCCGTTTTCCCCTGGCTGTGGATTCAAGTGCTGCTGTTTCAAGGGGGCCCCTAAAGGCTGTTCAGCTTGTTGTTCTGATCTTGGCTGGAAATGGAGCTGCTGTGCAGGGTGTTGCTGCACTTGGGACTTGAGAAGGGGATCCACCTTTGTGAGCTGTGGCTGGAGTGAGTGTTTCTGGAATGGCAGCTGCTGGTCAGCCGGGGGATGCGGCTGCAGCTGGGAGCTCTCGCCTTTGTACAGTGGAGGAAATTGTTCCTGTTGCATTATCTTCTGGCTCTGGGCCTGTCCTGAAGGCCCCTTTAATGAATCAGGACTTCCAGCATACTGTTTTTTATAGACTGTTTGGGCTGTGCTTGCCTGGTACTGAAGAACTGACCGCAATAGTGCTTCGCTGGGCTTCTGGGGAGGCTCTCCCTGGCGGAACTGGGTGGAAACCAGTTCTATCCAGGCTGGTTTTGAATAACGTTGAGCCTGTTGCACAGGCTCTTTCACTTGGTCCTTTTCTTTGTTGGGAGGAGTCTCAGGTTCTCTCTGTCCTGGGAAATGTTGATAGTGTTGTTGCAACTCCCCCTCACTTCTGTGTGCGTGCAGGTTTTGGAGGGGAGATTCTGACGCCAGCGTCACTTCTTCGGGGCGCTGCGGAATTGAGGCGGCCACAGCAGCTTGTGGGCTGCTTTCACTTACATCTTGTTGTGATGCTTGTGCCTGTTGCAGAAGGCTCTGCTGAGGGTGAAGTTGTTGGCTGAGGCTGGGACTTTTTGATATTGGTCCCTCCTGTTGCCCTTCATTTTTTATCTCCCCAGGAAGAGTTTCATCACATCTGTTGTCATAGGAATGGAGTCCTTCTTGCACCGCGGCAGACAGTGCACTGTTAATTTCTGGAGCAGGAGCGGTGGAGGAATCTTTGTGAAAAGTTGAGTTCTGTGTAAAGAAAGCACCATTATTTTCTGCTCGCTCAGGGTACCTTTCCAGAGCAGTGCTCTGAGCTTGCAGGTTACTGCTGGAACTTAGAGAGAGGTCTTGGTTGGGAACCTGCCCCATGCTTCCATGAATATCACTGTTTCCTACAAGTAACTGGTGAGGATCATAGCCTGGAATCTGTTGCTGTAGCTGTAGATCTGGTTTCTGAAGTGAACAGCTACCTGGCAATGCAGGTGGTTTACTGGAGTCTTTTGTGTTGTAGACCTCAGTAACCACTACAGCTGGCACTTGAGGCAGCTCAGAGTTTGAGGTCTGTGGGGAAGTGATCTGCCCTGAGGTATGGGATGAATGGGCTGTCTCATAGGACAACTCATTAGTAGCCTGACTGGTAATGGCATTGATATGAGATGTGTTCTTCTGCATTGCTATGGAAACGTGTTCTGGATAATATTGAGACAACGTTTTCTCCAGGAGTTCACCATGCATGCTTTCCATGGAAGAGGCAGAAACTGTAGCACCATTAGGCATTGGCACTGCCTTGTTCTTAAGTAGTAAGACAATGTCCCTGTTATGGCAATGAATATTTTCCCGCTCCTGCTCATCCTGAATCAGAAGGTCATGAGGGTTTTCTGAACCAACACTGTTGTATCTTGTAGATGGTATCAAATCTGAAGCTTCATTTTCTTGTCTTGTAAAACTCTCAGATTTCTTCTCACTGTAACAGTTGGAGACACTTGGTCTTTCACTATTGTCCTCTGGCTCAGCTTTTTCTCCATTTACCTCTTGGTCTTGTTTCACTTTCTTGCTCTCATGAAGTCCATACAGAGAGGGCTCGCTAAAAGTGCGTTTGATCCCACCATTTTGCATATATTTGGAATATACTTTCTTTTCTTGTAAAAGGTCGGGGCTAACACGATTGTTTGGACTTCCCTTCGGGTGGGGCACTCCAAAGTTGCTTTTATTGAATAGCGGCTTGTGGTCTCCGTTTACTTCCACTTCAGGCCTCTCTGTTGCTGGACTCCCATTCTGTAGCTTCACTGCAGAAGTCTCTGCTTGGCAAACGTGAGAAGACTGTGGTATTAGAAATGGACTCAATCTATTGCCATCAACATGGTTGGTTCTGTTCTGTTCCATCTGGCCTGCTCCGGGGCCATCCACAAGGCTACCCTCTGAACGTATCTGAAAGAGAAAAGAAACAGGAGGCTCTAAGTCAGTTTTAGTTTCCATTGAAGGGCAGCCAGTTAGTGACAGTTCCTGCAGCACTCAAGCGCCCCTTGCCCTGACCAGCTCCCACACACAGTGTGAGCCTGCGAGCACACCTGAGGGGTGTTTCACTATCCTAGTGCATCTTGCACGCACAGGTCTCCCTTTTTCTTAAAGGTTTGTTCTTCCCTTTAGGAAGGGAAAAGAGAGTGAAAATACAGAGTGACTTCCTTACCCCCATTTAACACATAACAAGATATTTTACCAGAAGAAATCTCTTGCTGTGGTGCAAAAAATATTCTCTGCTTTTGAATGATTTGCATAGACTCCTCTGTCATCACATTTTGCCCTTGGTAAGGCAGAAAGTCATGTTGAAACCGCGGTTCTCAGACTTGGTGCTAATTCTGTAATTTGATTAAGTGTGCCAAACCTCTTTTGTCTGACTTGAAGGACTATTGCCACCGAGTTTCCAATTAGAGGGGAAAATGTGGTTTTTTTCCTGTACTCAGCTGCCTGACAGGGTCTTTTTAAAACTGGCATTCCTAAAGACCACGCAAGTGGCACAATACACAGGACAAAGCCATGCTTGACTGCTGTCCACAGGAACTCTTACACGTCATCAACAGTTGGGTAAAGCTGACAGAAACAGAGTGATTTTTGAAAGGTTTGATGGAAATGCTTTTTTTCAGGTATCAATATTCTTTCAAATTTACCTAGAGACATCAAGCATGGCTTAAGCTATGCTTTGGGTTTGAATTGAGCTCTGCAGCTGTGGAGCTAGGATTTTTTTTTTTTCTTTGTTGGGATGGGAAATCCCATTTTCTCATATACTCTTCATTTACAAAGTGAAGTTTTTGGCTGGATAAAAGTACTGACAGTGTACAGTGAGCAAATTCCATACAATGACAAGCTAATCCTGTTCACACGCATCTTCCCAGAATTCACAGAGCCAGTTAACATAGATAAAGCCCTTGTTTGACTCTGCTTGCAATGTATTCTTTGTTGGTTTATGGTTCTCAGCCAGTCACAAATGACAGAAGGCTGACAGTGGGTCTTAGAGATTTGAAGTTTCACAGAGAAAATTTGGACATATGCATGTCTGTTCTCAAGCCTTTATTTATCATTTGCATAAAGGAGACTCTGAAGGGTTCTCCATTACCAGGTCAGCTTTTCTTGGACTGCAGAGTCAGGAGAAAAGCATTACATGTGGCTGGTATTGCCACTACATAGGAAGAGCTATCATACTGAAAAAAAATCTCCCATCATGGTTGCTCTGCTTATGTATTTGTCCTACATTAATATTTTTATGCTATTAAAATCTAATTTTAAATGTTATTTAAATGTAATTTATATAGTTTTCAGTGCAGTACTGCCTTACTCAGTTTAGTAATATTATTCTAAAGTGCTTTTCTAAGTAATATTAATTCATTAAATACATTGAATCCAGCAGAATTCTCTCTGCTTGCAGCTCTGATTTCAGTAGCAGGTCGATTCAAATGCACATTTTGACCGCAAGCACCTATATGATAACTTGTATTCATTTCCTCCAAATGCCAAACTTGTTTTTCGATTTTTTTTTTTTTTGACCTCCTGAAGTTTGGGGTTTTTCTTCCTTTATTCAATTTGTAGTTTTTTTATGACAGAAGTAGAGAAGTTCTCACTGCAGGTAACAGTACTTTAAAAAAGAATTTTTGCAGGGAACGCTAAGAATGGGGAGATGGAAAAAAATGTGTCAGTCTTGCTGGGTTTTTGACATGGGTAGTGTAGGCTTATTCCCTTCTAGAGGTATTTCCTACCCTAGCTGTATAGTACCACAAGACATGAGCAGCTTTCCCAGCGAGACGATGTTCCCTGCTTAGCAGAAAGCTGTGTGAAAAGGCTTCCTCTGATGTGTCATTCTAGGCCAGGCGGCAGAATGATGCTCCCAGAGTGTCTTAAAAATAAAATGCCAGACTAATTTGGAAGCCATTCTTTGCCTTCACACCTTTCATTCCTAAAAACTGCAGGTGAACCACAGACATGAGTGTGTAGGCTGCTGCATTTCGCAAGCATGAAATGAAATACAGGGCACCATAGTGATTAACACTGTGCTGTCAAGCCGCTTCTAAAAGATTTATTTCTTTAAAAATGTTTTAGTCTCTGTGACTAAGCTGTGAGAAACTTTGTCTGGCCCTCAAAGTCTGCCTTGCAGCTTTTTTTCTGGTGTACCCTGTAGATTACAACCAAATGCCTTCTGAGAATTCCCAGGCAATCTTTCTTCTCAACTCCTTACTATCAGATAAACCCACCATTTTCTTTAGATGTGGGGGCTCCCTGATTTCTCTAAACTTAGCTTGCAAACCCCTCAAAGGATCTCCTCTGTGGTCCGAAAAGAGTCTTAGATTCATGCTGTCCTCAAAACCCACAAGGTTATCTTGTGAGATGAATTATTGTTCATGGCATTCTCAAAGATCTCATGGTATTGTTCCCCCAAATTCAGACCACTTTCAGTGTAAAAGGCACTAGTGTTAGATGTTGCAAAGAACATGGGAATCATTTGGTTCTTCAAAACACAGTGTTAATTCATGCATTAAATGTGCCAGATTTGCATTATTTGAAATGCATCTAGGATGGAGGTGACTTTGCATTATACTTCCTTCTCTCTCTGTCTACACTCAAGTTATCCACCATCCTGAAGTCACACCTGAGTAAAAATCTTCCTCAAGCAACTACAAATCACAGCAAATATAAAGTAATGTAATTTGTAATGTAGAAGGGAAAAAAATTGCCCAAAATATCTTTATTACTGGTTTTAACTGGAACACTATGAGTAGTACTCCTACTTGTTTGCATCTTTAAAAGTCTTTGTGGTCATCCTTACAATCATTGTGGGGTGAACTCTCTACCACTCAAAGTAAATCTACCTTCCCCCAAGTGCAGCAATTAGTCTTTTTAGTCTTTCCCATAGCTGTACTTTATCCAGACCATTTAAAAGCTCCACATTTTTTTTTCTTCAGCTGTAATTCATTAGAAATTCAAGTCACGTCATCAGCATCTGTGAAACAATTACTGCATCTAGGACTGACTCTGCAGTCTAATCCATCATAATTATGACTGGCCTCTTTGAAGATGCCACGATGCGTGACTTAAATATAGCACATTACTGTGCAAATGGATCAGCATCTCATCCCTCCAATATGCATCCAAGTTATAATTCAGACTACCACTGTTTGACGTTTTCAGATGCAATCGATGTACGTACATTTATTTCTTGCCGCTCACAGGGCACAAACTGGCACTGAATGAGAGCCTGAGATTTTTTTGTTGTTTGTTTTATGGAGAAGTTTGGCATATTCCTGCCACCTCTTATCAGTATACTGTGGAAGGTGTTGTTACAAGCACAACAGACATTTCTGCAGCAACAGAAGTTGTGTCATTTTCTTTCACAGAAAATCTTGCTTTAGTTTTAGCCGGTTCTGGAGGTTCATAGCTTATTTTCTATAGCACCTGTATCTGGGGAGTTTGTGAATGCAAAGCAGCTCAGATGAATGAATGGATAAATACACCCACTGCAGGGGAGTACAGTCTTCTGCAGAACTGGGCAAAATTCCCAGGAGAAAAAGTAGGTGGGGGAATAGCTGTGGTAGAGCACTCATGGACCTAAAAGGACCACAAGGTGGGATGTCAGATAGGTTTTTTCCCCTTCTGGGGTTAGCTGAGATAGACATTTATCTCCTCAAAGGTTGGGGTTTTTTTTTTCCCCAGCAGAAATACACATCCTCAGATCAAAGCCTCAGCTAACTTGTGCTCAACTGATTATCAGTATGAGACTCAGGAAAGCAGAAGTCAGATACCCAGAAGCTTGTTGATGGCTCAATGGGTTGTTCCTGGAGTGTTGCCACAGCCTGCATCCTGCTGGCACCTTCTGCCACTGCCAGATGACACAGAGGTCTAAATTGCTCCCAGACAAAAAAACCCCTCTAGCACTCTCTTGACAGGAGGTGAATTTGCCCATATGTCTTGCCAAGCTCTGGTTTGGTAAGTTGTACTTTCTGCTAACACTCTCTGGCTCCTGTTGGCTGTGTAAGGTAGCTGGCTTCACTTGTGGCTACATATCCTTATGTGCTGTCTTGCAGTTGCATCTCTCCTCTGAAGCTCATGCACCTGGGTCAAAGAGTTCTATATACTGGACTTCCAACATGTGAAAAAGCTCCTGAAGTTAGGGGTTTGGGGTTTTTTCTTATTTCACTAATGAATGAAAATTTGAGAAGAGGCACGAGTGGTTATTACTTGGGTAAGAGCACTCATGCATAACATTGTCAGAAATCTCAATTTATGTTCTGAAACCTTAGATCTTCTGGACTTACTTGCATACATGCAAAAATGTTTTTGATTAACCCTATGGCAAAGCTTTTTCTTCTTTAACATCGGAACAAGGTGTGTGAGCGATTACAATGATGCTTAACACCAGGATTTGATGTTATGGGATGTGACTCCCTGGCCAAGCTAAAGACCAGTTGCTGCAGCTGTGTCCTGGGTTAACACCTGTAAGCAACTGCCAGTGTCCCTAGAGGAGAGGAGACATTCAGTGAATTCAGATGGCTAAGGGGTGATGTAACACATCAAAGCTCCTCATTAGTGAGATATTTCCATTATTGCTGGGAGAAAAAGTTGAACACGTGGTATAGTTTAAGGATTTCCTATATGTTTTGCATGCAAGGTACTGCAGTTAATACACAGAAAAACAACATGAGCTTCATCGAAACTTAGAGGAGAGGCAAGACCAGGACAGATCTGAGAGAGATTGCATTCATACCCAAGGTGAATTGAGGCTCAAAATCCCACAACATCACCTAAGGATTTGGTCTGCTCCTTACCAGCATCACTTTTGTGCTGCCCCACTGCATATGTGATGGCTGAGGAAAGCACAGAGAAACTTCAAGGCAGATGGAAAGGAGGCCCCAGAAGGACAAGAGCACTCTGTTGTTAGCTGAGAGCTACGGCTTACCATGGGGTCCTTTTGCACTACATTCAACTGTCTCTTCATTTGGATAATTTATTTATTTAGGGAGTTATTAGCAGTGTTTTGGAAAAAAACTTGAATAAGGATGCCATACCTTGCCTGTCCCTTGAATTTTTTTAGTTAAAGCAATATTTCTTCCTAAAATACAGATATTGTTTTCCTATTGTAGCTTGAAAGAGCAGTTAAGGGGTTAATCTAGAAATTCCTTGATGACACTGTGACTGTATTCTGCAGAAGGTCATATTACATGAATATAATTGTCTTCTCTGGCATTTAGATCTACAATAATCTGTGTCAAACAAAAGAAAATCTGGGATGGATAAAATTTGTTACCTGATTTATAGCTAATTTATCTTTAATTTACAGGGAAAATGGTGACTAGTGAATATAGACATAAGCAGACATACAGGAATGAAGAGCATGGGATTTGTGACATATGAGGATTAATAATTCATTAAATCTTACCAAAGCCAGGCGCTTCAAAATTCATGCATTTTTAAAATCAACTAGTCCTAAACCCCCCTCAATTTACTGACACCAGTTCCTGCATTTCAGTGATACAAACGGTCTAATTGTAAAAGCACTTGAATCAGTTAGATTTCTGACCTTAATTCAGAGGGCATGATAGTAAAGCTAAATAGTGATTTTCCCCTTGTTACATTACATAACCATCAACAAGACTGGCTACTGCATAATTTCTACCCAGATGTGAAAAATCCTACAATTTTAACAATTGCATAAGATCAAGAGAAGTAAGAATTAAATCCTCTACAATATGGTGGAAAAAACCCAATTATACAAAGGAAATGAATTCAGGATTATAAAATATGAGTAATGTCACATCCCACAGTTCTCCAGTTCCCATTTTTTTGTGAATTATGTTCCATACAAACGTTGTACCTAATTGTACTGTGTAGCACTTCTAGCAAAACACCATAGCTCCTCAAGTAGTTGCTTTAACTGCCACCATGGTGAAATGGTGAATGTTTCCCAAAAGGTTGAACTTCAGAACCAGGTTGAATTTTAAAAACAAAAGGAGCCCTCCTGTTGCAGTAACCAGGTCATTCAAGATGAGGTTAGCATCTATGTCTGCTTTTGCCAGTTGTGAGCTCTTTCACATGTTTAGGTTTGGAGTGTGGTGGATCCAGGTGGTTTGTATGGACAGGCCATTCCACAGAGCTGCACTGCTCCCCAGGTTAGCCTGTTTGGTACTACCTTGGGTGCAGGGATGCCAACATACTCTAAGACCAGTATTGCTCAATTTCTTGAGCAGCACCCTGACTATTAGATGTCTTTAACAAATACAGGGAAGCTGAACTAAAGCATCCTTTCATCTTTGCTGTTTTTTTGAGAATCTTAGATAATAATAATAGGAAGGCTGCAGGAATGCTTAAATCTCAGGGGTGCTCAAATAAGTGTATGTTGATGAGGTGCTTTTGCATAATGAGAAACTTTTCCATGAAGCCTGGACCAGAAAAATTATTTCCAATTGTGACCCACACAGGACATCATTCAGTAATTCCCCAGTGCCTGTGAATTCAACACTGGCAAAGATGTTGGGGTTGGAAAACAGAACAAAGCCTCTTCTTCTTCATCTCAGTCTATTATGCTAGCCTAGGTGTGTTGAGCAGTGTTAATCAGGTGCACAACTGGTGCTTTGACCCATATCTGATGTCTGGAGAAAGGATGTTATTTGAGGGATGATTTTCCTCTCAGTACTTCAGCTATTCCATGTGTCAGGTAGTAATGGTGATATGGGCTGCTGATTAAAATCAGCTCCCCAAGAGCAACAGCTGACTTCTCTTGCTGTTCTGGCCAAGCTCTGCAGTGCAGCCTCTTGTGAGCACGCCAGGATAAGCAAGCGTTGGTGGCTGAACCATTCCTCAAGGCACACTTGATGTTATCAACCTGCTGTTTAGGGAAGGTTACCAAGAGGTCACTGTCATCATTATCTTCCAGTTTCTGTGATCTTTGTCCATTTGGCTTCAGACCTGGATATAGCACAGATTTCTTGGGTTGATGACTTCCTAGCGCCAGTCAAAGGTCAGTTATCCATTATGATTTCATCACAGCTTTTGGCAGAGTCAAAAACCACTGGATGAAAAAAAAAACCCACTGGCAAGCTAAAAATGTCAAGGTTTCATCGTGTTGGGTCAGTAATATTAGAAAACAGACATATGAGTGGAAGAACTGATAGAACAGAAAAAAGCCTTGTGGGCTGCAGCATCCTCAGAAAACCTATTTACACAGCTCTGGTTTCCATTATCCTTTGAACTTCAAATAGGAAATCCTGTTGGTCTCACAGTTCTGCTGAAAACAGAACTTTTTAGAAAATGCAGTTATCTTAAATTTCTTGTTAAAAGTTGAAGAGCATACTGAGAGTGGGGAGAAGGCAAAGAGAACGTTGATGGCTCCAAGGTGTACTCTGGTGCTCCTGCATGTCCAGATGGTAAAGCAGAGCTTTGGCCCCTTCACTGGCCTCGCTACAGTAGCCTTTACACCCCTCTACACACTCCTCCTCTGTTTTCCTCATGGCTCTGCCACACCTAGGCTGAGATGTTGTGGTGAACTCAACTTTTGGCTGCTGTGTTTTGAGAAATGAGAGACAGCCAAAGAGGCAGCTCCCACACTACACAGTGTGCACTGTGTGTGCCGATATAGCCCAGGGGCAGGTTCTGGGGATCCCTGCCAGGGGCAGTGAGCCACGAGAGATGCCCTGTGTCCCTCTGAGAGACGCTGCCTGCCCCTGCGTGTCCTGCTGGGGATTCACTTCCACACACTGGAGCTGGAAGAGTTGAGCCAAAGCAAGGGTACTTATTTTGCAGAGATCTTACACTATTTTAATTGTTGCGTGATTCAATTGCAAAATGTGTTTTCATTCCCACTTGTGATTTAGTTTTATTCCTCCCAATTTGTGCCCTTTGCAACTTACAAACCAGACCAATTGCTCATAAACGCATGGGAAAAATAGGTTTGTCAGTGCCCTGTTCCTTGGCTTCAGGGCAACACCAGGCAGACCTGTACCAGTCCACTTCAACCTGTTTTTAAAAGTTTCTGATGATGAGGGTTGCATAGTAACACACAGTTATATGCAGTAATTAATCTAACCTATTAGAAAGCTTCTACCATCTAAAACATAACCATAGATCAGCTCATCCTATCTGCCACAGACATGCAGAGCAGGTTTTTGGTTTTTTTCCTTCTGTGCTGTGGCTTCTTTCTCCCCATGTAACTGAAGACTGTCATTAATGCTTCTCCCTTAGACAGAATAAACAACCCAGTTCATGACATCCAGTCTCCTCTCTGGGTGGATCTATATCCACACCATTTGTTCCCTGAGCAAGTGCATGGAGGTCACATAGCAAATCCATGGTCTGCTCTCTGGAGACATTATGCACATGCGACACTGCTAGATTTTCTCCAAATTCAGATGCTTGATATACAAGCAGCTATAACATGTATCTGTGTAATCTTCCAAAAACCTGTGTGAATTACCTTTACTTTCCCCTCAGTAACTAAACAGTTTTATTCTCTCACTGTATAAATCACGCTGAAATAAACAGAACAGGCTTGTTATTTCTAGCAGAGCTTTATAGAAAATGTTGTTTCCTTAAAACCATTGTGTGCTTAAGTCTTCGAGCTACTCACACAAACATTTCTTCTGACTTCCAGTGTTGCTGAGGCACACAGAAGATAAGAATCTAATGTGTTTTTAGAGGTCTATGAGAAGATTCTCCCTGGAGCTATGATTGCCATTCAGCTTTTCTGCATTTGTGTGTGGTCTTCAGGAGCAGTTTTCATGTGGGTTACTGCAATCTACACAGAACAATGGCATGGATTATTGGGCTGAAATCCAGATCTGAGAAAACATTTACAGTTACCTCTCCAGATGTACCAGAGATGAAAGACAAAGGTGGTTTTGAGGACCAGAGCCATCTGACAACCTAAGGGCAGTGGAGGTCTAATCCTGATAAAAGCAAAACTCTGGGAGAAAAAGTGTGAGCTGGTGCTGCTGTACCACAGTTCCAAGCACACAAGAGAGCTTGGCATGGGTACTGTTGACATCCCCTTCAGCTTTAGGTTTGAGATGAAGATGGTTTTGTTTTGAATACTCAATATACAAGCTTGGGAAGAACTTGGTCATTGATCATTTTAGATAAAAGGGCTCAGGACCCAAAAAAATTGTCAGTCAAGAAACACCACCTTCACATCACGGCAGCATTTATTGAGGAGTTACGGCCTAGCTTCTTAAGCCTGGCTTGAAAAACATCTTTTCTGTAGTTGCCATCTTGGCTACAGTATCTTTCTTCCCTTTCTGATTTTAGTTTTACATCCCTTGCCAAGAGAGTTTTTAGGTTTTTCTTCAGAAGGTTTTATGTATAGCCATTTAAAACTTCTTAGTATTTAAGTATAAATGGGCAGTATATGGGGAGCTCGATGTATTTTGTGACAAGAAAAATTTAAGAAAACTACTAGAGAAAAAAGATTATTAAAAAGATATGGGCTTTTTTTTTCCTCTGTAATATCACTTCAGTATTCCAGGGAAACTGAAAACCGGTAACAAGTCTAGATTTTGTGAATGGAATGATTGCTTAAAAACACAGCTCTACCAAGAAGGTTTCTCCCTTTAAAAAAATTAAAAGACTACATAAAAACCTTTAAATTGGTGTGCTGAGAAACAGTTGGGACCCCAGAATGAGCTGGCATTCCTGCTTTCCTTTAATTTCCAGTAATTCAAAGGAACATTGTTTCTCCTGTTTAAGTTTTTCCCTTTGTGGCGGGATGCAACATGAAGAGGCAGAAAATTCACTGCTGCCAAACTAAAAGGAGCCAGGGGAACTGGCAGATTGTGATTTAACTCTCACTAAGACTTTTAGACTCCCACAGCTGACACTTGGAAGAGCGGCATTTGAGCAGTCCTGGAGGGAACTGCAACACTTCTCTCTCAGTCCTTCCTTTTCAAATATTTTCAAAGCTTTGAAAACAGTCGGTTGTTCTTCATTCTGGCAACTCGCCACTTGCTGCCGGCTCACATCAGTTCATGGTCTTCTGAGGTATCTAGTGGATAGATAAATCTCATGGATTTGAGAGAGTTTGAAGCTCTAATGAAAGACCTTTGATATTTTTGGATGTTTAAGGGACATACAGAAAGGGGCGAGTTAAAAGAGCTGTTGTCAGCTTTTGCAAAGCCCACTTCATATTCTCAGTCACGAGATACCATTTCACTAATTGATTATTGTCTGTCCACAGCACAGCCATGCTCTTAGTGCACAAAGAAGCAGTGTGGATGAAAAGCTCACCATTGTAAAGTACACACTCAACTGGATTTAGAAAGCTGGGAACTATAGACAAATTTAAGATATGAGACTACTTTGAGTTAAACTCATAAATCATAGCTGAGACTTTTTTAGCTTAAGTAAACATCTTTCCTACAGACGATGAAAGTAAATGGAAGCCTTTTAAATGCCTCTCTTTAGTCTTCCTAAGAGGACCTAAGCAGGGGAGCTCTCCTCAAAAGGGTCAGGTGACTTTTCATTCTTTAAATCCACACCTCCAGCAATGAGAACTTGATCCCACAAGCCCTGCAGAACTGCTTCTACCTGGCAAAGTTATGCAGAGTGTTTGCCAAGCTAGTCCTTCAGCCAGCAGCCTCATAGCTGTGGTGGTCTTGAGCTCAGGAATGCAGGTGGAGGAAAGAACGCCCTGCATTGTGTGCTTGAGTTGCCATAAGCGTGTGCGTGTCCTTGTATGCCAAGTGGATTGCACAGCGCAGTCCCTGTTTTTCCTGCCAACGCAAACATATGGTCCCTCTGTCACCCTTGCTCCCCCAAAATGCATCAGGGAGAGAACAGCTTTGGGGGCAAAGCAAGGATGAGGCATTCACTTCTGATACAAGCAACTGGTTTTACTAGAAGAAATACAGCGCAGTCTGTGATTGGTAGTGTTACTTCTATACAGCCTCTGGGGGCAACGAACAGCTGCTTTTCCTTAAAAAAAAAATAAAATACAGGCGGAGTTGGGAGGAGAGAGGAGGTATGTATCAGGATACTCAATGTCTAATGCAGTCAGTTAGGCTAATATGCATGCCACTGTTAAGTACATGTAAGAGTACTTTATCTTTGGTTTGTTAACCTTTGAGGGTCAACCAGGTTGATTATGAGAAAATGAGCTAATCATTTTACTGTGGGAAGGGTGGGTGACAAGGATGAATGGCAGTTTATCTCTTTTTTACACTCCCCAGCAAACAAACCTTCCTAACAGCCTCATCTAGCTCACAAAAGCTTTCTGCAGAAACGGTGTTTAATAAACCAGATGTGTGCCTCAGCTTCCCAAACCAAAATTGCCTTAAAAGTCTATGATAGGTACTGGTGATTAAGCAAATGTTCTGAAAAGTTAGTTGCACCTAAAATTAGAACTGAAAATAAGATGTGAAAAAATATCCCAGAGTACCTGCAGTTAACCTTTAAAAAAGCATGTGGAGGACTAAGGCAAATCAGGTGAATGTTAGAGATAGGACTTGTTCCCCTACTGCTGTGCATCAACTGTGCAGCATGACAGAGAGAATTATGTCATGAAACTATTTGGACTCCATGCTCAGGGTGCTGATGGTGCTGATGGTGCTGATGGCTCCAAACCCATCCTACTTCCTACCTTTAGCCTTCCTACCTCTAGCACTTTTAAAGTCCTGTCACTGATAGATCCCAACAAAACCACGCTCCTCTCTTCAAGCAGATGGCCCAGCTGAGCATGCAGTGTATGCAGGGTATGTGTAAGCATCATCCAGCAGGGCCCCAGTCCCATCCTAGAAATTAATGGGCATCCCAGCATCTCCCCTTGCTGAGCTCCCCAGCCCTTGTTCCTGGAGCTGTGGAGACAGAGATGTTTTCAGAGCTGGTAGATGTTTTCTCATACACTGTGATATAACCAGGCACCACAAAAGTCTTAGTCTTTGCTTCAGTTTTTCTGTCTTCATTGAAAAAATTCAATGTCTTGAAAACAGCTGGTACTACTTAATGATCTTTTGGTAACTAAGGCTGATTCTTTTTGTTATGCTCTCTGAAGATTAAATTTTGCTCTGGACTCTATTGCCTGAAGGAGGCTATTGTAAAACAAGATACTCAGAAATCAGCAAAAATATGTTCGAGCTAAAACAGAGCACCAAAACATTTTAACTCTAGTGGTGCTGCTGCTGCCAATGGGTTAGAGAAAAGATCCTGAGATTATGCCAAAACTGGTCTGGTATAGTGGGCTAATGGCTGAGGAACTGCTTTGTAAAAATGTGCACAGCCTTGTAAATGAATCAAACCTCCATGATATAGAAGATGCTTCTTTGGTGTTCAGTTTTAAATCCTGACTTGGTCAAATGGGCTGTCATGGAAATAACTAGATGCTGGTAAACACTGCTCTTGCTTTAAATTAAAGGAGGGAAATACAAAGCTCAAGGATTTGCAGTCTCCTTTACGTGAAACACATTGAGAACAGCCTGTGTCTACCAAATACTGAAAAGCTCAATCAGGATTCCAAAGGAAATTGCTATAAAATATTAAATATGTGGTCAACAGTAATAATTCTCCCTCTGTTTGTTGTGTCAGATTGCATTTGTGTTGGAGGAAAGATTGGTGTACTTCAGATAGCAACAAGGAAGAGAGAGAGAGAGAGAGAGATTTTGAGAGACATTTTCCATTACAAGGTTAACAAGAGGAAGTGGATGAGGATGAGGGAATGTGCTCCACAGAACTGCAGGAAGCTGAAGTTGGAGGAAGGCAGTGCAGCAGCTAGAGACTGTGGCTAAAAGTTTTGATGGCTAAAAACACTGACAATAGTTTTCAGAGATGAAATCACCAAGGACTGCCAACTAAGAGTCTTCAAGTCTCCATTGCAGGGATGCCCCTGCAGCACCTGTGGGGATTGTCCTGTGAACCCTGGAAACAGCAGGCAGTGACCTTTGCTGGATGTTATTTACAGAGGCTTCTCCCTGGATGTGGCTCGCTAGGAACCTACTGCAGAATTTGCACTGACTTATTTGAAAGCTTAAGCTCATGCTTTGCAACTATGGCACTCATTTCCAATTAACTGCAATCACTTCGATTCAAACCACTCTTTATAGGAGCTGGCCCATGGGACCTTCCGACCCTTCCCAGGCAGAGCAGCTCCGTTGGCCTTCCCAGTTCCACCACCTTGCACCAGAGTGCTCTCCTCCCATGCAGCCTGGCACCAGCACACACACTCCTTTGCCCTGAGACCCCACCTGTGGGCTTTGTGAAGCCACTTCTTTGAGCTGTCTCTGGAGAGCCCTCTCACTCCCCACAGAGTTACTGGATCGTGCTGGGCTTGCAGGTGACACCGCTTCCTCTGCGCTCCAGCTGGGACAGGGCAGCAGCCTTTGCTGGTGATTTTGCTCATACAGGTCACAGCCACAGACTTACAGGGAACTGCAGTAACCCATACATAACAATGCACGAAATGCAGGAAAAACATTTTGTAAGCACTTTGAGCATCATTGTTGCCTGTTTCTGTTAAAGCTACAGATACGTATTAACCCGGGTTCATTAGGGAATAGGGGAAGTACTGCCAACATTATCATTCTGGAGTAGATTTGCACTTCACACATGAAGACATGAACAGTAACTAGTGCATGTTATGCTGAGCATAACTGAGTAACTCTCCCTGAAGGATTCAGGGTAGCCAAGTGCTGTAAAACAGTGGCCACAGGCCATGAACTGTGTATAGGGTGGCACTGCAAAATGTTGAGCACACAGGACAGGATACAAAGTGGTTTTTTTCCGACCAGAAGCTCAGGTCGGAACTATGAACTATTCATAGGCATTGTAAAAAAAAAACCAACCAGCTAAGCTTTTAAGTTTTAAATGAACTTGCTTGACTTGAGACTTGGTGGTTTTTCAGTAAGCTGACTGAAGAGAGGAGCAGCTAAAAAAATCTGTTATTAACTTTTGTTCTGATTTGTGGCCTTACCATCATTTAGATTTAGTTTTAGGTACAACTTACATAACGGCAAAAATATTTGTTACTTTATTAATGCTTTTATTTCTGTGGACTGTGAATGGAAAAGAGGAGCATAAACTTTTTCATTCACTGCATGGATGGAAAAGCTGATGTTGACTAGGCCAGAGATCAGATTCTTACACAGAAGTATTACAGAATCTAGTAACTTAAAGGTGTTACCATTGATTACAGAAAAAGTAGTGATGGTATTTTTTTTATATTGGTCATGCCCCAGTAACTCCCACAGTGCTCTTCTGTTGTAATACTTAGTGTTTCCTGGCTTGACAATGTTTATTTACATTCTTTGTATTTTTTGCTTGAAATGAAGCTCTTCTGTAAGCCTTTTAAAAAAAAAAAAAAACAGAAACACCCCCTCCCCCCTTTATTTCTTAACTCTAGTTTCTGTATTTCTCATCTTCTCATCTCATTCAAATCTTCTCTTTTCTCAAAGGGGAAAAAATAGATTTATAGTATCTGAATGAAGAAGACAGATAATATTAAATACCTGACACCTCAAAAGAGCAAAGATCATCAGCTTTCTCTTTCAATGTTATGGTTAGACAGAGCATTTGACAAAGTTAAGCTGTCAAATAGATCATCTGTTGGGAAGATTTACACAGTTCTCTCACTTATTATCTCTACTCATGACACAAAGCTTAGTTAAAGTCAAGTCACCCCAGATGAAAAATGAGAAACTGTACTTCTTCACTTAAAATCTTCGGTGATTGTAAAATGCACAGAGGAGATGCCTTAGCTTCCTGCCCTGTATGATGTTGATCCTGAATGCATATTTAGCATCTCAGCATTTGAGGCAGAGCTCCAGAAAGTCAAAATGACAGCAAAAGGTCTTAGATAAGAGGAATATTTCTGAAAGATTCCCCATACCCAGGAAGGTGTGGGGAATTTATACCCCATCTGACTTTGGTCCATGTTCAGTGTTTTTCTTACAAGCAGAATTGAAAAATGCTTTACAGTGGAAAACTGAATCAGTGTTGGATGGGCAGAAATCTTTCTTTCCTCAGTTCTACAGTCCTCACAGCTGGTAGCTTTTATTGTCTTAATTTCAACTTTAGCTGTATTTGAGAGCTGCTGAGGAAGAAAGAAATCTAGGAAAATCTCATGCTTATAGTTCTTGTCTCACAGAAAAAGTTCTATATTCCTTTTTCTTTTATTCCTTTCAATTATAAAACAGAGCTAAGAACTTTCTTGGCTGTCTTTAGGGGTGAAGGAAAGGGATTATTTCCTAGCTTTAAATGGCATTCTAACAATTCAGAAAAACAAGCTTTTGTCATAATGAAGAGCAGTATCATCACCTTGTAGCAGGTGACACAAGTTGTATAGCAAGATTTTTGGTTTTGCAAGGATAAACCCTAGTTCTATAGGTCAGACATAAACCAGGAATCTTTCTAGATACAAGAAGGAGTTTCAGAAGCGCATAACCCTTGTCACAGTTGACCTTTTCTCTCCTTGAGTTTTTGGGTGTTTTCTTAAGTAGAAATTCTTGTTCTTGCTGTGCATGGAGGAGATAAGGACAGCATCACAGAGAGAGGTAGTTGTGTTTTCTTAAAAGGTAAGTTACTATTTAAAGAGGGAGGGAAAGAAGAGACAGAAACCATTTGGGGGGGGATGTTTTGCCCAGGAGAAGAAGAAAATATGTAGTATCACTGCTGAGACTAATTACAGTGAAAAGACTAAAAAAGAAACCACAACAGTGAAGAGTGGCATCCAGAGCTTGTAGAAGTAAAATGCACCCACCAAGGGTAGAACAGCAGAGATTAGCATTCAGATTTAAAACTGAATTGATGTGCTGACTTTCTAGAGAAAGAAAGAGGGAGGATGGGTTTTTTGTGTTTGTTCTTTTTTGATTGTTTTAAGTCATCATCTGATGAAATGCTTTGTTAATAGCCAAGAAAAGAAAAGTCCAAGTACAAGAAAACAAAAAATCCTGTGCCTTGGTAGAGAAAACTCCTGGAGTCACTAACACATTGATTGAATCCTGTTTTAGGCAGGTAATGACTCGAAACTCCCCGCTGAAAACAAAGGTGATTCACAGTGATGCATGACAGATGCAGAGGCAATGTGACTGTGAGATGGCACAGTTATTCCAGTTTCAGGGACGACGGGAGTTTATCTAAGGATAAAGGAGGGAGGGATTCCCTGTGCAAGGTCAGTGCAGGGGAGAGATCCAGGGGGAGACCAGCTGTCTGTGCTTGCTAACCTCTAATCCAGCAGGATGGCTTTGTTGTGCTGCAGTACAGAACAGGTTAGACTGAATGCTGATGAAGTACCAGCCGTCTAGGAAATCCATTTCTGTTTCGTTGATTTTGGTTCTCGTTGTTGTTTTCCCTTCCCTTTGTATGTAAAACAAGCGTTGAAGGAGTTCCTGAACAGAGGTCGCTCTGCTCCTCTCGAAGAGCGGCCTTGAGAGCAACGAGGCTCTGCTGGCCCAAGGGCTCGCCAGCACTTCACAAAGGGCCCTGATAGTACATAAATTCAGATCTCCACCAGATAGATAATTTTATGTGGTCTGCAGAAGAATAGGCCTTTGTCAGAAGGAGATGATAGCTGACTTTGTTTGGGAGGGGGAGGGGAGGACAAGTCTTCTCATTTTCTGTGTGTTTCTATTCAGCCGTTGCAGAAACATCCGCATCTGCTTTGAATCTACATTTTAATTCCAAACCCTAGCAAGAAATACAGAAAGCTGGCTTGTTCTGCCTAGCAAAGTACACACATAGCAAGTTGCTGAGCTGAAAGCTGTTCCAAAATCTACAAATATAACAAACTTAAAAGCCAAGTTACCTGGCCTTGTGCTGTTTAACCATATGATGATGATAATCAAAAATAGATTTCATTTGTCTGTCCTTTAAAAGTTGCAACTTACTCAAGAATATATGCTTTCTTTCCTATCTGCTCAGTCAGGAAAATTTGGTTTAAGGATATGAAATGGGTTTGAGTTTTAATTTCTCTGGTGGAAGCACACAATGAAGCTTTGCCTGCTTCTCCTGCATGATGAAAGGGTAGTGAAACAGGAGGTGCAAATTAAATCGTGGATTACCATTATTTATAACACCTAAACTGAATTAATGTAGTATGAAGTGACTTTTGCTAGTAGCAGTGTATTCTTGCATGGTGTGTATATATATGTGTGTGTATGTGTGTGTGTAAGTATATGAAAGCTCAAGGGCTCGTGTTAGCTTCAGGATCTCCACAGCTGGGAGTTTGTGCTTGTCTCTCCTAGTGCATAAAATTTTATCCCTAACTGTCAACAGGTGTCAGAAACAGAAGCAGCTGGAGCCAGACTTGGACAACATTTCTGTTCTGATCTGATAAACTTGCAAATAAACCATGTGTAACTTCTGTTATGGACACCCAGCAAAAGCTAATCCTGATGCAGACTCAAAGTTAATTTCTGTGCCTGTTGCACCAACTACAGTGGGATAGTGAGTGATATACAGACTAACTTACAGGCTGATAAGCAGAACTCTCTCTAAATTGTTCCTGTCTGAAAGGAATCATAGAAATGCAAGTTATTTGCATGGCACTCTAGAGAGAGTACAATTTAAAGAATTTTTGTGTGTGTGTAATGGAAAGAAAATGGACAAGCAGAACTGTTCAAGCAAACTTAATCTGTTGTGAGAAAAGACAGAAAAGGAGAAGAGGGTTTACTGTGAGCTGAAAGGAGAAAAGAATTGAAAGATGCCCATTCAAATGCTTCATCTGCCTGCTAATTTTAATTAAGACTCCTCCTTTGTAACTATGCCATAGAGCCTGAGTCTTAAAAAAAAAAAAATGTCACTAGGCAGATTTCTGAGAGTCTCCTGATCGAATCATCATTTTAATCTCTTCACTGCCACCCCCCTCTCCTGAGCAGAAGCTACCCGCTGCACTATGTGACAATTAACATGGTGAGAAATGCTACTGCACTCTTCAGGGAGTTTCAGTGATGCAAAACACTGTTCTGCTGTGTGACAAAAACACCAAAACCTTTAAGATATCTCTCTGGTGAAATATCATGGGTTTTTTAAGACTGGATGCACACCTTGTTTTCAGTAGGAAAAAGTACTCTTTATTAACTTTTTCTGAAGAAAGTAAGTATTCCTTTCCTTCAATTCTTCTCCAGCCCTCCCCAAAATCCTCTCCAAATTTGGAGAACTTGATAAATACTTTGCAAAGAATTACCAACCAGTACAAAACCTGCTCTCTGGGTTTGTGTGTCTTTGCTCAGTGCACTTTTACTCTCTCAAATCCTTCCCTAAAACCTCTCTTCCTTAAAAAAGCACTAGAAACAGCTTCTTGGTCTGTGTCTGGTGTGGCCCCAGCCTGCTCTTCTGCACTGTCTCACTCCAATCCCACAGGAGCCAAGCCAGGTCTATTGAACTGGGTCACTGCTCCCAGTTAGACACCACCCACTGTACCAGTCTCCTCTCCTAGCAACACAAAAAAAGAGGGAGGTAATAAAAAAGCAAACGAATCCTTTCTGCGTCTTCTCTCTGTCACCTTTGTAAGTCACACATCAATCCAAGCAAGGTCTGCCCACAGGGACATGCTAATTGAGATGCTGTTTGGCAGCAGACTCTGTCCTTGCACAAACGTTCACAAAATGACTAATTAAAAACAAGCCTCTTGCCCTGCTTCCTTCCCTTGACAGGCTAACATAGGCACGTTTTTCCTTTCATTATTTTACGGACAACAATAATGAACGCACCAAAGAAAGAACACTTCAGGAACAGTTTTGTCTGAAGAAAATATCAAGGGTGGTTGTCCCTTTCTTCTTTTGCACCCTGATGGCTGCCAGCATTGCTGGGAGAGTACAGTCCAGGAGGAAGTCGTCAAGAGGGGGGTGTATGGGGAAAGGTGAGTCACTCCAGGCAATTCTTAATTATAGAGAAAAAGGAGGAAATATGCTGAGGCTGAAGAATTCTGTTTCTGTTATTCCAAAAGTATTTTGGTATTTGCGAGGAGAATAAATATATATTTTCCATGAAGCCAGGAAAGTTAGGTCACAGGTGAGAAACCCATTGGGCTCTGCTGCTCAGCTGAACGTCTGTCTTCCCTTGGCTTTGCTTGGAAACCAGAAGGCACCAAGTAGGATTGCAGAGTGCTGCATTCCTCCAGAAAGTATACACCATGCCAAATGGGCAGAGCTCTTAATTACATCATAGATAATCATAGAGTAAATCATGGAAACATGCAAGGAATGGGAGTAACTTTAATTCAGGAAAAATAGCTAAGTGGGTTGTGTAATGGGGAAAACCAGCAAACGCAGGAGGAGAACGCAGTGGTGAGATGACTGCTGCAAAGCAGGCCACAGGATGATTTCCACAGTGATCAGAGATCATGAAGCAACAGGCTGGATTTTTATCTGGCTGCTGTGCGTGACTAACATCAGCTTTGTGTGTACATGAAACACTGAGAACTGCTTTCACTGCTACTCCATTGCATGTGTGTTCATTGTTGTCTAAACTTGGGAATAATTGCTGTAAAACTTTCAAGCACATCAGAGTTTTCCTGTAGGCAGAATGGACAAACTCCTAAGGGAGAAACAAACTGGCTCCTTCTGAGGACCTTGATCTCAAGACTTGGAGAGGAACAGCTTTGCTGCGCTGGAAAAAGCTGCATGTGCATCCACGTGCTTTGGAGGCAGCCTCCTCGCTGGGTGTGAGCCAGCTGCTGAGGAAGCAGCTCTCCATGCACAGCCAGACTGCTGGGGGAGTGCCCGCAGGGCGCAGGGACACGGAGGGAAAGCCATGGTTTTCCCTGCTGAGGGTACCAAGGGACAGCAGCGTGGCACTCAGCAAAACTTGAGCGCTAGGCTGAGGAAATGAGCGAAAGGCGGGCCAAAATGTGCAGTGGTGTTCAAGCACATAGATGTGGAGATGGACACGTCATGGGGATTTACAAACGTAAATAGAAACTCTGTGGAATTACAGAAATTCCAGTCTGACTCTCCAAACATCTGAATGCTGCAGGAGAGATGGTCCTTAGGGCCTGTTTGACCAGAAGTTAGGTATGCAGGTTCGGTGAGCACAGAAAGCACAGGGTAGATCCTTTTGAACACAACTGTCCTGCAGGATACCTGAGCTCTGCTGTGGACTGCTGTTTTTTTGGTAGCCCACTCTCCATAACACCAGGCTGTGCCATTCAGGTAGCAATCCCATATGTAGTTTTGGAACTGCTGCTGACCTCTACAAGATCCTGTCAATATGTGGACAGTTGCCACAATCAGCCTTATGAAGCAGAGGTCAAAGTACTATGAAAAAAAATAAATAAATAGAGAAGTGCAGTAGCAATTTCACCCTGATACTGGACCCCCCTTGCTAAGCAGGTATATAAACTTAGTTACAAGGAAAAGACAAATGCTTCAGGAAGTAGGATTCATATTTCCACCTTTCCTTTATGTGAGCTCCAAACCCTCAACACAGAAAGATTAAGTAGCTTGATTTACAGGCACAATAAAATGGTCTTCCTCTGAAATAGTTAACTACATTTTTGTTCAGAGTAAGGAAAGGGCAGGAATTGAAAAAAGTGATCTTTACATGTCAAGTTTTTATTTATGTCAGCTATCCAGAATACCTTGACAATCTTGGGGATACACAGAGCTATATATAGAAATATGAATAACTGTATAAGTGAGCATGACACTGTGTGCAAGCCAGAATACTCCTGAGTTTTCAGCCATATGCTTTCTTTCTTTCCTATAGCCTTGCACTTTAGCACTATGTGAAAGAATTTTTTTCTTGCCTTTTGTGTTAGTAATTTCAGTATGAACACTACATAGTCTGAGACTTCCTCAAAAACTTCTGATTTGTCTTGAAGTTTCCCCTGTATCCTTCTATTAGGATTCTGTAAAGCTGTACCTCTATCCCACTGAAGTAGATCATTCTGTAGTGAGTAGGTTATACAGAAACCTCATTGCTGAAGAAGTAGAAGTGCAGCAACACGAGGCTTAGTAGATCAGTAACCTCAAGAGGCTGGTGATTCCTCTGGAATCAGTACATTCCTGACATTATCCTGAGTTACAGAGCTTTTAAGAACCAAATGCAAACCTATGAGGTAAAAATCTTTTCCAGGGGTTTCGGTACCGTTACTGTTACTTGTATTCTGAGCATGAAGAACACATGTTGTGAACTAATATCTGGTACTCCTGAGCTGAAATGCAAATGCTAAATTATTCTGGCTGGAGTGGGAACTATTCCTGATTTGGGACCCATGGCATGCTTTCCAAGCAGGTAGTTTCAGGAGCACCAAGTACTAAGATTAGCCTGGCTTTGCTTTTCTTGGGTGAGAGTTTCAGCAGTGAAACTCTGCTGCTTCACAGGAAGCTTTTCCTGTGGCTGGAACATGTTTAAGGGCTCTCTCCCATGACGGTTCTCTGTTGTTCAATAACATGTGAAGTTACGCATTTGTTGTTCCCTCACTGGGATGTTTACAGGGTCTTTTTCCTTTCCTCAGCTTCTGATCTTCACAACAGTTGGAGCACTAAATCTATCATATATGGCTGAAAGCAGACAGTTGAATCAGACTTCCTTTGTGGGGGATGGACATGTGCATATGCACAGTATCATTCCATGTTATTCCCTCTTCTGGGAAACTAGTCTAATATTTATTTTTCTAGTCACAGGAGGGATGCATGAGTGCAGTAGCTTGTGGTAGTGAGCAGAATAGTTGCTGGTACTCATGGATAAGGGAAATATGATCAAACCAAATAGCAGAAAGCTGTCAGACAAAGAACTGTAACCACAAGTCAGAGGGCACTAGGGAACACTCACTGTTAGAGCTGGAAGTAGAGAGGAGACAACAGAGAAGGGTAATTTTAAACAAGTCTGGACAGTAGTCAAGTTCTGGACCTTGCAATCCCTGAAGGGGGTTATGTGAGGAACTCCTCCAGAGGCAAGTGGAACAGGTTCATGAAAGACACTCCCTGTTTGGGATCAGAGAGAGAGGTGAGAAGGTAAGAAGTAAAACTGAGCAGGCCTTTTTGAAGCAACAGACTTACTGTACTTGCACTGGCTAGAGGATAGTACTTTGGATAGTACTTCTGTGGAAAGAAGCTGGATAAATAATGCTTTGGGGAAGGTAAATTAGAAGTAAAACTCAAGCAATGTTTCAGAAGGGGGGTAGGGCAGGCAGGTGATACAGTTTAGTAAATTCCGTGTTATTTTAATGCACGTTAAGTCATGCAACTGCAGAGTAGGAATTTTGTTGCAGTCAACAAGTTTTCCCAGAGAACACTGCACACACAGTAAAGTGACACATGAAAGGCTGGAGAGCCTCAGAACTAAAATGGACAGGAAGCTGGGAATGTGCTAGAAGAAGACCCTTCCTAATTTTTAATTTGGGATAGGAACTGTTTTGGAAACAGCTGACGATAGTTGCAAAGTTTGGTCGCGGGAACTGAAGAGAGGTTTGAGGGATATGAAGGGAAGCAGGGTAGTCACACAGGCAGAAAATGTGTAGGTGCTTTGGGAGCGTGCAGCTGCCAAGAATTGAGTTAGGAGAGTGCTGTATATATCCAGATACAGATGCAGACCTAGGTTAGATTATTCAGATGTCTGGCCTTCTTTGGGAAAAACAGCAGTGAGATCAAAGGAAGGATCCTAAAGGAGGGCAAGAAGGGATGAGTGAGAATGTGAAATGGAGAATGCTAGATATGAAAAAAGAGGTTCTGGATAGTGGAAGAAGAAGCTTACAAAAGCACGTTTTGAAATAAAGCAGTGATCTTTTTCAACTTGCAGAAAGTGAACAGAGCAAGTGAGAGGTGAAAAAAAGTTTATAGAGGCAAGAAATGAGATAAGAAATAGGATTTTCTGCTTTCTTTTAAAACTAGTCTAACAAAATTGTGAACTTCAGCTTTCTGTGAATAACAGTTGTTGTTGTTATTTTTTTTCTAAGAGCTAGTGTGGTGTGACCAAGTGATACCAGTGATGGACACAATAAAAAAAGGTCTCTGGTGTGGCAGAAATACGGGAGGATGAATTTACCCATCTAGTTCATTCTTAAGATGTGCCGTGAACGCCCCATTCAGAATGATCAAATGGCTTACATGGTGTCTTTTCTGCGGCACGTGGAACCAAGCCTGTGTCCTGGAGTGAGGTCACTACACTGTCAGCTGGGTGACAGACCCAGTGTGAGCACTGGCTCAGGATTGCAGGCCACGGGCCTCAGGCCAAGGGATGTCGAGCGTGCCACAGAGGTGACGCGCGTACTCTCGGCGGAAGGCTTCCAGCCCATCGGCACGCCGCCATGCCATCCCTGCACCAATTCATGGAAAGGCAGCTGGGCCGCCTCCAAAGGGACTGCGACTTGTCTGCCTGTCCAGATGGATGTGGCGTTGTGCTGGCAGCAGAGAAAACCTGGCAGAGAGGAGGAAGGCAGTCTCTTGGGTAGCCACTCATTATTTGTGACAAGCTTGATGAGGAGACTGAACGCTTGCCGAGGATGCCCTGTTAGCTTTGCCCAAAAAATTTGGTATTTTGCATGAAATAGCAGAGATGAGGGCAGGTGTTACACTGTTGTGGGTCAGGGTAGCACCCTGATTTCAGCAGAGTCATACTGGTTGAGTTTTGGCTCAAGGTCTAAGCGATGGCATTACACAGTGAGGCTGTTACTGCACTCCTGTAAAATGGTACTATTCCAGATATTCCTGATATAACACAGATGTCAGCTTGTCCCTCAAGCAATCCTGTAAAGATATGTTGCTACTGAGAATTTATTTGGGGTTTCTGCCTTGGTTTGAAAGGTAGCAACCTCCTTGCTGCAGCTTAATCCTTCAGACAGGTACAGTGACAACTGTACCACACGGTGCCTGCCAGGTTCAAGCAAGGACATAGTGGAGCACACGTCAACAGTGAAGCTGCAAATGAGGTAATGTGTTATCAGCAGACAGGTCAAGGCTCTGTGTATCAGCTCCTGGAGCAGAGAGAGACTAAAAATAACTTTCCGTTGCAAGTACCCATTTCCCAAAGAAGGAAATGCCCTTCCACACCAAACAAACCAGGAATGACTTAATGTAGGTCCTGTACCCTTTTACATCTCGATGGTCTAGTTGTGTGCTTGTCTCAAGTGTCTTTCACCTCCAGAAGGTGACCATAAGTCAAGAGTAATATAAAGACCTGAGCAATCCCAGCCACAACTCCATCACCTGACTGTCACCACGGATAGTATTACAGTTATGCACCAGCCTCTCTCTCTGAGGAATGTGCGTGTCTGGAGCAAATGTGGCGATGAACTACTCCTCATGGCTCTTGAGGTACACATCACCACGTCAGGATCTAGACTGCTAAATTACCTCACACGTCAACTTCCCACTTGTATCTGAACTGTGAACAGAGAAGCCTTTGGCTTCTGTTATGAAACCAGACTTTATATCCATGCACAGGCACTAGAGACATCCCAAGGAAATAATAATGTTATTTAAAAAAAAAACTAGTATTCATCTGTAGCTTCTAGAGTGCCCTAAGAAGTTTTTTTATCCACTAAACTGTAGTGGATATTTTGGTCCTTGTAATGTATGAAGAAGTCTATAGCACAACACTTCAGGGTGTGAGTCTGTTCTCTAACAGTGTGGAGCAGCATGGACTTGAGGCAAGGGTAGAAGTGAGTGATATCCAGTTTATTATTAATATTGGAGGGCAAAAGAGGAGTCAAGCTTAGGCCCTCTAATTGTGGTTTTACCTCTTCATCAAATACGTTTGATTTCAGTAGGTTGTTTCACTGCTTTGTCCATCAGCTCTCATGCTTTCACTCTGACCAAACAATTTCTATTCCTCCTGCCCTCCTAATTATATTTTCCCATATATTTATATTAGCAAGTCATGGAGTATGCTGATCCAGTCTAATGAGGGTGACAGGCTTACAACTGTGCCACTACAGGCCAATGCAATCTTCTCCTGAAAACACTATGGCTTTGAGAACATGCAATAGACAGCAAAAATGAAAAAGCAAAAAAAAGCATTTTGAAAAGGCACCTACTACTAGATACAGCAGAAAAAAGCATGGTAAATAATTCATGGCACATCTTCTAGCGACCAGAACCACAGGTGTTTTAGTAACACACATAAGCAAGGCGCTTAAGCAGGTCTATTGGATCAGGCTGGCCAAACTCCTCTGCATTTCCATTATTTGACCCAGGATTGGGCTTTCTCTTTTTTTCCTGACTACACACAGTGCAGTGAGTATAAAAAGGACAATTAAGCACCACTGCTGAGCATGTCTCTTCTTCCCATGTTGCACACCCTGGCAACAAATCAATTTTGTCCTTTCTGCAAGACTTTCTCTCTGCTGGCTCAAAATTACTCTCCCAGAATCCTCTGGAGCAACTTTTTTTCCCCCCTTCACAGTTCATCCTGCCAGTTGCCACTTCAGTAAAAAGCATATAGCAAGCAATAACTCTGTGTTTTCCATTCCCTCTAAAGGTTAACTATAGGTGAATGTTTTATTCTTTATAGCAAGTAATTGACATGCGTGAGCCAACTTTCTGTTCAGAACATAATTTGTATTCTTGAGAGATCTGTGCATGTTCTTGTTCATATTGCTTCTTCCCTGCAGGGATTTGGAAGGGGGAGGAGAAGGAGAAGCTTTTAAAGTTTGGCTCACAGAGAAAGTTACAGAGAAAGATCTAGGCTTTCGCTCCATCAGATAAATGCTAATGTAACTGCACCGTGTACAGTACAGTGGCACGTACTGATAGGAAAAGAACAGAGTAAATAAGGGGGAGGGAGAAGGGGAGAAGTCAGCAGGCAAAAACCCCACAATACTCAAGTGTTCAGGCAAGCTTGCTGCTAAAATACAAATCATCAGGAACTTTGATCACGAAGGTTGGTGGACTCATTAGAAATATAATTCAGGTGGGAATTTAATGAAAGCTTTCTAATGAGAAGTGGATGTAGTCATTTATAGCCTTACACCTGGGCACTTGGTCAGCATTTGCTTAATCAGACTTAAAAGATATGATCCCAAGATCATTGAAATTAGATGTTTCACTCACTTTAGTGAGTTTAGAATGAAGTTCAAAAGATCACCATTTTAATGGGGGTGTGGGGGAGACTTTCACAGAGCATGGTTTTTTTCTGTTTTTTTTTTCTTTTTTCTTTCTTTTTTTTTTTTTTTTAATAAATCAAGAGTTTTCTCATGTGGTTACATCTTCTTGTGAGAAGGTCTTTTTAGAATTTTGGTTTAAAAAGAGTGCCAGCACATATGCAACCCCTGTAATTCAGAACATAGCTCGCCGGTTGTGGTCTCCTCAGTCAGGCTGATAGGTGTGGTGGGTATAGCTGGGTAATCCTTGTGATGCTGGCATCTCTCAGCTGCCACTTTAATTTTAGCAGTCCCTAGCGATTTTTTTATTTTGTAGTAAGGATCTTCAACCCCCTTGCATACTTTTTTTTTTTTTCCCAAATAAACAGACTTAACACCCCCTTTAGCAAACATGAAATATTTTGAAAAGCTAATGTAAAACCACAAATAGAGACTTGATAGTCACACTTTAACAAATGAAGGTAGCTCCTGCTGACCAGCAGCAGCCCCCTCCCTCAGCTTGTAACATTCAAATGTGTGGTTTTGAAAGTGTGAACAGTATAATTTTAATGAAGAAAACATAATTTACGGGCAGAACTGGGACAGGATTATGTATTAGTTGCACATGATCACGGCCATTTATGAGACTTAGCTAGTGGGGTCTTCACACTACTTAGGTTACAGTATCCTCTTGTAGCTTGCTCCTTGCAGTTTCATGCTGCACCCCTCAACAAACAATCTCCACACACAGATCCCAGCTGTCTACTAAAAAGTACTCTAAATACTAAGGAACTAAGGCAACTCAGGCAGACAAAGCCACCTGTCTTGTACAATAAGAGCCTGAAAGAGCACCACGAGGTTATTCTTTCCACTCACACTTTATTTCAAACAGGTGTGCAAAGGGAACATATCAGAGAGATTTAAACACGTTAAGCAGACTGTGAATTTCCATCTACGCTTGGTCTAATTAAAGCTATGAACATACGTGAGACTGAGAATTTTGTTTAGAGTAATCCCCTTATCAAAACTGTCATATGCCAGGAAATGTTAGAAGCAGAGTTGCTTATTCCCTGTGTTCTTGAGCTACTCTGTTTGCCATTTAAATATCAACATTTCTCAACAGCTTTCAGTTTAAACCACAGAGGTTTTCCCACAGTAACTTCTGGCTGACTTGTGAGCCCCTTACTCATAGCGGTGATTAGTTATTTCCACAAATGCAGTTGGATCACATTTAATTATGACTGCATCAATGTAAAAGGTTTCCAGCCCTTTAGGACTAACCCAGATAGTGCTGTGAGATAATCTCCCAGAGGCTGTGATTACCAGACTTTTATTCTAGTTCTGCTTATGTGAAGGATAAACCACTGCCACCACAGACAAGTGACAGAATGTTCCTATTGCAAGTCATACTAAGCATGGGTTTGTTTGGGTTTTTTAAAAATATTGTTATCTTCTTACAAAGAGCTTTCTGCCTCTTCTGACTCACATTCTACCATAAAAGCAGAACTTTAAGGTCTAGGGTTCAAGGATTTTCCCAACTTTTCACCATCTCACTCGATGCACTTCCAAGCTTTGCACCCCTACCCAGTATTTGCACTTAAAAATAATTAACAGGTTATACAGAAAAAAATATTTATGTGTTATTTATGTACCACAAGAACGTCTTCAGGTATCGACTGAGCTAGGGGGCCTCCTGTTTGGCACTGGCAGGATACAAAATGCCCTTTTGACTCTTCTCACTGTTACATGTTTCTTCCCAAAGGTCAATAGAATGATTTCTTCCATGAATGCATGTAAATTCTCACATGTGATCTCACTGCAGTCAGTGACATTATTTGTGAGATTAATTAATCACCACTGTGGAAAAGCACTCATGTTCTTTTTAATGAAAGGAAAAGGGGAAAAAAGCTTTTCAGTACAGGGACTACAATCCTACATTTGAGCAGCAGTCAAAGGTCAGGACTGCAAACAGGTGTCATGGATCACATAAGTCCTCCTGAGACCACCAAGTGGGTTCAGAGTTAAATCTACATACAGACATAGGGCTACCCATTCCCCTAGGGCTCCTTTTGTTGGTGTCTAAGGGACAGATTTCCCTCAGCTTTTGCCTGCAAGTTACAAAGCTTTCTTTTTTAAGAACTGCTATGTAATAACCTAAAATAGCCTGCCCCATCTATCCTGAACGCAGCCGGGCAGAGTTCCTTCATAATATCTGTCATGCCTAAAAATATTCCTGTTATGAAAATAGAGACAGGAATGTCTGTTTATTATGTGCTGTGCCTGTGTGTTTAATGTACCTGTAAGTGTAAGTGTGGAGATAGTCTGAGGATGAGCTTCCTCACCCTCACACAGTGAATGCTGTACTGAAGAATTATTTAAAACAGTGAGCATCATGATAAGGGCCTCATACCTGTTTCTGAATATCTGTCTCTAGATCTACTGCTGCACTGTGAATACATCGAAAAAATACACCAAAGCAGACAGTATGTAACAGAGCAGGGAATACCTCTGACTTCTTGCAGAGCTGTGGGCAGCGCTGCTCACAGTAATACTTTGCAGGCATGAGAGAAATACAAAGAGCAATGAGGCAGGCTAAGCCTGATGAGTGAGATGGGGAATAAAAAGGGAATGTTTGGAAGGAAAGAAACTAGAGGACAGAGCAAAATAGGTCAGATGTACCTTGACTGGTGTGTAGAGGATGACAGTGGTGAGAGTCACGGTGACAAGGCAGGAAAGTGGGAGACGTTTTAGATCATGTGTGGTCTTCCTTCTCTGAAAGTTTTAAGTCATAGAAAAAGCCCATAAAGTAATTACATATTACCATACAGAAACAGATGAAAGAATTGAAGTCTCAGGGTAGAGGAAAACCCTATTGTTTTGAGTTGAGTGTTTCTCACAGGTTTTTTTTTCCCTTCTTGCTTTTAAAATGATGATGTGTTCAGCTCCCTAACAGAGGCAAACCCTGCAACTGAACCTGCCCAGTTTAGGTATCTTAAGGTACAGAGGGAAGCAAAAAAAATGCAAGCACAAATAACCTGCTGAGTTTAGGAGAACAGAAAGAAACAAAAGAAAGGATAAAACAAAAGAAAAGGCCTTGCTTGTCTCCAGTTCCCTCTGAATCTAGTCCAGGTCAGCACTGTTGCTGACTATAGTGCAAAACAGGAGTTTCTGCAGGATGCCCAGGTTGTATGAAAAGATGTTTATTTCTCACAAGTGCTCTCTTTACATCCAGTCTTGCTTTAAAACCTTCTTTCCTTCATAGTTTCTACAGTTCTACAACCAATATCTCCATGTACTCACCCTCAGAGACTGCTGAAAACTACTTCTAAATTCCCTGGAGGGAAGGACGCAATCAGGTGAGGTAGCACTTTCCTGCTCAGTTCTGCACACAGAACCTGTAATCCTTCCAAAAAGACTGCCATTTACCCCCCTGAATGTCCTGATATAGCTCAAATCAGGACATTTAAAACATTTTAAAAGGATTTCTGAACACTGTGTCATAGCCTGTAAAATGCTTTGGCAGATGCAGAGGAATTATGTACTTTCAGGTTAAAACAGTTTTGGCAAAATAAAGAAAACTAGAGGCAATATTTAAAAGTCCAAATACTTGAAAGTGCATGATGTGTCCTTCCCCAATGCGTTAGGCTGCAACAAGTGTGTTGATAGGCAATATTAGATATGCAAAGATGAAGTAAACAAAAAGCCCAAGGATTATGAAGTAAATATTTGGGTGTATTAGCTAACTGTTGGGGGGGTGGTTTTCATTTTAAAATTTGTTTGTGTTAATGTTTGAGTCCAACTCGCCTTCTAAAAAAAGATAACTGAAATGATCTGTCTCCTGCCCACAGTCATCTCCTCCATCAATATTTTTGCTTATCGCTCTTCTCATGTTTCATGTTGTTGCAAGCAGCTCTTTAGCAAGCCACAAAAATGTTAGCTATCCAGCTAGGTTCAAGTGGACCCCAGCTGAAGTAAATACTCCAGGCATATTATCTCTCTTTTCCATTTCTTGGTTAGTATTCTTTGGGCTTGCTACATGTAGATCAGGAGTCTTTAAAATGTTTAGTGAGGGAACCATGCATTACAGAAACTCTTGCTTTCACAGTGCTGTGTTTCTATAGTAACCACCTTATTAAAGCACTGCAGCCATCTGCTTTAAATACTAACTTCACAAGACCATCAGGACTAGCTTAAAACAATATCATATGTTCATTAAATATTAAAACTAGAAACAAAAGGAAAGAACTAAAGGAGAGGGCTTTTTCCTGTTCCTCCAATCTAATCTTTGAAAAAACCCAACATTTGTTTGCTCTTTTTAGATAATTTAACAGTTCGTGCCACTGCTTTACAAAGAACTGTGGAAGTGGCCACACTTGCTGCTGGTGCTATAAACTACAACTTTCTGTGCTGTTGCAAAAATGAACAAATGAAGAAAACAGCTTCTTGGGGTACGTGGTCAGTCTGTACATGTTCCTGATAAGAGATTTTCTGGACCCTGTTTTTTGCAGTAGTGCTCTCAGGCATACTGTAGTGAAGTCTTTAGAGGAAAAGGAACACAAAGGGAAACAGCCAGCAGCAGCTGAGAAGTGCCACACTGAAGCAAACAACTGTCTGTTTTTATCATGGTCTGCTAAAGGGCAAAATGCCTCAGAGAAATGTATACTCAGTAATACATTCAGCTAACCTCCAGCTGATAGCCAAAACCGTGAGACTTAAACCCCCTATAGACTGTGTTCTTAAGGAGCAGGAGCCTAGACATGGTCCTAATTCACAGAAATGTCTGCTACTTACAAAGGAACCTGCTTAAGTGACAGGCTGTGATGGCAAAGTCTTTAGACTAAGCACACCCGCTGTCTTTGTTTCCTTTCTGCAATTTGAAATGTGTTGGCTGCTGCCTTCTTTAAATACTGTATTTCTTCAAATTGTGCTAGAGAGCCAAAACTAGCTCCTCAGAGCCCTCCTCTGTCTTCAGTGTATGTTATCTAGCTCACACTCCAGTTACTTTCACTGTGCTTTACTTCCTGCTCTCTCACTCCGTGCTGCCTGTTTTAAGGCCCTGATCCAGCACAAGCTATTGTATTTTGAGTCAGAATAAATGGGAACGCTCATAATTTGCAAATTCCATCTGAAAATGCCACTGGAACAAGAAAGAGAAGGAGAATTCTGATCTTCCCATGGACAAACCATACACCTCTGGCACTGTAGCTCAAGAGATATATTTTCTAGTGTTTTGCATTCTCTGAAGCATGTTTCTGTCTTCATTCACTACAGCTTAACACAGCCATACATACTGCTAAGATTAAGTACTGTGTTGCATCTGTTTTTCCCACTTCTCTTTACTGCCACATCGAGCAAGTGCCTACACTTAAGCTGTTCATTGTATTGTCCAGATCTTCTTCCACAGCAGAGAACTCTTTGCATTATGCACAGATAAGTAGCAGTGTGCCCAGATAACATGGGTGGGCATGCTCCTTGACACATTCTAATGGATCACCAGACCCTCATAAAAACATGTAATTACTTAAGATCCCCCCACTATGCAGTTCCTCCTCCTTGATGACACAAACTTCTCTGTTTCACACACTAGATTTTTTTCTGAAGTTCTTAGGGGTTTTCTTGTATTGGTAGCCTGAGGGCAATGTCTCAAGCCAGGAACAATCATGAGCAAAAATAATGAATGAAGAACAGGAGTTCCTGGAGTTAGAGGGCACATCAAGCTGAAGAGTTTGTATGTCAACCTTTTTGAGAACAAAAAGGCAATTTTTGCACAGGCTTTTTGGGGGGCTTTGTCAAACATTAAGTTACTTTTCTTTTTAAGCTTTGGCAGGGCTTCAACTGGAATGCATTATCTGTCTAAAAGGCAAAAATGTTCATCAAAATGAGAAGACTTGGAAGAGTACAGAATCTCTATTAGCAGAGGTCTTCTAGAGCAGATTATCCACCTATTTATAAAAAGTGCCAATTTTATGATTTGGCTGACTTGGGAGAAGAAGATGGAACAAATGGTCTCTTCCATGATTATTTCATACAACTTTTAGAACAGCTTGTCCATCTCTCTTACTGCTGTGCACTGGTACAGGGAAAGGCTGTTTAGTACATCTTGATGAGCATTTTCCTGGATAAGGGTGCAAGCAAGTTTGAGTAGGCCAAAAAAGAGTTCACAAAGGAAATATACTGGCCATTCTTCCCCTAAAAATTAAACTAACCCAAATTTTCTACATCAAAACTTTACACATAAAGCATGACATTCTTTTGTGTGGAGTTTCATGGAAATTGCCATTCTTGAGATGACTATATCCATGTTTGTGAACATACAGCAAGGATAGAAATCAGGAAGAAAAAAAGCCAAAGGCTGCCAGGATGGTGAAAGTGAGTAGAAGGTCTGATTTTGCTGTTTCTGGTGTATCTCTGTTGAATTCATGAATCAGGGTTTCTGCAGCTTGGCTGTTAAATATATGCAGCTGCTTTCTTTCATTGATATGTAATATCAATGTAACTTGACTACTGGAAGTAAGGCCTTGGTCATATTTTGAAGCTTTGGAGGTTGGCCATGGCCAAAGTCAGGCTGGTGGGCAAAGCACAGTAGTGTTTCTGGTAAAACTGAAAGACAGAGGAATAGACCTTAGCACCTCACTGGTTTAATCCTGTGAATATGAAGACAAGGCATTGTTGGTATGGCTCAGGCATATTTTGTTTTTTAAAACTCACTCTATAAGGTGGGATTTTCTTACTTCCCTAAGAACATCTCTGGGCACTTTTCCCCCAGTGCTGTAAAAAATCTGAAATGCTCCTTGTTCTTTTCATCGTTTCTGTTCTCTTATTTACATGTTATAGTTCTTGTGACTCTTGAATTTGCAGGACTTATGTTTTTAAGTAGGGTGATGGGAAACATTTTCTGCCAGTGGTTTATGGTGAACATTTATTTTGGATGTTCCCACCTTGCCTTTGAGCACAACTAACAGTTGTTAGTGTAACTTAATATACTGTCCAGCAGGTGTTCTGTACATTTTATTCTCTGAGCACAAAACCAGTAAGCCGTTTGTCTGTTAAGGAACCCTCTTCTGCTGAGAAAACAATGAGTAAGAGAGACAGAGGAACAATCTGACCCGTCTGTCTACCTTCTAGGTCAGGAAGTCCTCTCACTGCCTCATTCAGTGCTTCAGCTTTTGGAGCACAATTGATGTGCAATTCAGATCCTATACAAGATTCTCAGCTCCAAGAGACATTAATAAAAAACCCTCAGGTAAATACCAGAAGCGATGTTTCAAGTCTTTTCCATCTTCCTCTGCTTTTTTGGTAGATTGGCTTTTTAGAGTTCTGAGGAAAGAGGAGTATTGACTGAAAAATATGAACTGGTGAATAATCTCTTGCTCTCTCCCACACACCTAGGAGGCAGAGAGAGCTGTGGCTGGGAATAGTTGTTTATTATGCCAAGTAATTTTCTTCCCCAAACTGTGCACTGTCATGACTGTAGATCAATCCACATAAGTATAAGAAAAATCAAAAGTCCTAAGTCTCTTCTCTGGAAGTTGAGTAAAACTCTTTAGTAAGACTTGCACCCATGCACCTGAAGCCATAATTAAGCTTTAGGTGTGCCTTTTGCTGAACTTGTTAAACAAGATTTCTACTGCTTTTTTACCTAGAGGACAAACCCATGACAGAGTCTGTATTTATTTTGAGATACTCATCTAAACTGACACAATGGTGGTATTCACCCTGTAGCATACAGTGGTAATCTTACACTGTTCCCTTACCTCCTGCCCCCAACTAAAAGCATTGAATAAAATAAACTTCATCATAAGCAGCACTTCTTCCCTTATATTCTCTTAATTAGGTGACTAAAAGAGGGTCTTCATATAATGTAAGGAAATACTATAAACAATAAGAACATTCTCTGAGTCAAAGATTCACCGGTCAGAATTTGTGTATCTGTATAGTCATTACATTGAGAAAGTTAAATTAACTGGTAAAGTCCACAGACATCATAAATACTAATAATCCAGACCTTGTAAACCTCAGTACTTTCTGATTCAGAACAATTTAAAAGGTTCTTCAGGGTTTCTGAAAAGAGACTCCAGAGGATGCACAAGGATGTACCCAAGAGGAAAGCTACATACATTACAGGATGATTTTACACTAAGGCTCTAATTCTCCATTCTTCCACTCTGCCCATACTTGTACCGTTTCACAGTAAGGTGGATTTGCTTTCCTCAGGCAGGAGAAATGCTACAAAGAGCTCTTAAAATAGGAACACAGCAGTGACCTATTTTTAGTACTTCCATTCTAACTTCTAGGTCTATTATATACAGTGTCATGAACATTGTAATGAACATCTAGCAGTAAAGAGACATCAATAACTGATCAAGTTATTGGTGACTGTTTTTGATGACTGATCAAAAACTGACATTTGCTCACATTCTAAACACAAGATTAAAATTAGTTAGGAGACTAACTAATTTTAACATGACAAAACTGGCAATGGGTCAGGGGCTGACCTGCAGAGCAGTTCCCCAGCTCAGGTTAGAGCTATTGGAGACCACATGAAATGAGCTAGTGACCAAGCCAGAGTGAACATGTGTCACACTCTCTTGTTTCATTTTGTTTATATAGTGAAGAAACTTCGCAGGAATTTTGACAACTCTAATGCAACTCTAAACTCTGCCATGGGTATGGTTGGAAAAGATGACATCTATATTAGAAAAATTTTATTCAGTAGTGGGATTGAACTGTATTGCAGAAGAGTCATGGAGAAGCTCACAGTGCGTCTTTCCGACAGGATTTATCATTATGATATTTACAAACACTGAGATGTATTACAATAACTATTATAAAATAAACTACCATCTTTCTACCATCTCATCTGCTTCTGAAAAGTCAAACTTTCAATTTGGGAGGGGAAAAAAGAATTTTTCATAATTTAAGAGGCTTTTACAAAGCTGAGATTAAATTCTTCAATTCCAAAAGTGAAAACTGGAAGTGATTTTTAACAAGGATGGGTTATTTTTGCTCATTTAGCAGCTTTTTCAAGAAAACTCTGATTATCTTAAGCAATCACTCGCAGTTATAGTACCTGTCCTCCTCCACATACATGTACTTCTGAGACAACTTCAGGAATGCTAGAATCTGTCAAAAACTAATTGTTGGATCATGTACTCCACTTTACTACAATCTGCTAACTTCTAGAAAGCAAACTGCTTTGGAATACTTTGGCATACAATACAAACTTCTTTCAAAAGCTTCAAGGATGAGGAAAGGATACTTTATTTTTTTCAGCAGATGTGTACTAGGAAAAATATACATGTGAAGATAGAACATGGACATTGGACAGTTGAGCATTCAGTGCTTGATTTGCTGAAGCAACGTTTGAGCTATTTTTTTTTTTTTAATTCTTAAGGCCCACGTCAAAAAACCAAATCAGCCATATAGTGGTACTTATATTTTGTAGATGGAAGTGTTTAATTTGAAATTACTAAGGCATCTTTTTCCTAAATGGATGGTCACAGCCTGACTACAGAGCATTCATTAATGCCTGAGTGCAGGTGTTAATAAAGGAATAAAAAAGTAGCCGTCAATCAGGAACTATACGATCATGCAGTGTTCTTTTCTTTTACCAAAGCCAGCTTTGCATTTCCTTCCCATTGTGAAAATTCTATGTGCTGAGTCAGTTCAATGCAGAAGCAAACTTAAGAGTGCTGAAGAATACAATCACTTCTATCCCCGAGTTGCTGAATCAGTTACCCACCGCTCCCGCTAGTTCATGGGAGCTATTTTTAGTTTATGGTGGAAAACGCTCTCACGATGGCAATGATACTTCAAAACAGGTTGGGAGCAAAATCATGTGCTTTGAACATCTCTCAGAGCTGTGCTGGTGCGAGAGCCTCGCTCTTCATTCCCGGCACCGGCGATCTAGGTCAGCCTGGCACACGGGATGTGGCATTCGCTGCCTCTTTCATAACTGCCCGTAAGAGTTCTGGGGTCATGTTTGTAAACACTGCTGCCATGTGCGCGTAAGCACGTGGAGAGACACCAGCGGGACCTGGAGGCCAAAGCCCAGAGGTAAAGCTTGGCGCGGGTGCGATGTCGCTGAGCCAACCCACGCCAGCGCCCCGGCTGGCGCACACGCCTCGCAGCCCTGCGACACACCGCAGCGGGGTGCTTGAAGGGCAAAGTGGGAACCCTTTTCCTCTTCGTGGCACACGTGGATGCGTGCTAGCGGTGACGGTGAGCCCGCGGGTTCGTCTGTCAGTGTAAGCAAATGGCGGTGCTGAATTGTTCTTAAGGAAAAATGGAACTCCTTTCTGCCCTAAGTCACTAAAATTGGAGCCCACAGGGTCCCAGAACACAATGCGAAACTGTGGCTCTTAGGGAAAAGAACTGTATAAGGGCACATTGCCAACGTTTCCAAAATGAGTTCAAAGACACATAACAGTGACTTCGTGTCTGTAATAGCTTTTTGCTGCCTTTGCACTGATGAAATTAAGACCACGTTTCAGGCGTTTGAGGAAGTAGCTCCTGAATTATTTATCAGTAGAAGTTGCATGATATGGCCGGTACAAACAAAAGTCACAAGTCTTTCATTTCCTCCTCATGAGAAATAAGCAGATCCAGCCCCCCTGACTTATGCAGAGTTTCATCTCAACGCTGTCCACACACTTCATGTGTTTCTAGGAAAAAAACCAAAACGTCACAGGGGGAGCAGTCTGTGGTCAATGCACCTCTCCATTATAGCGTCTCTGTTTCAAGCATCTCTTAAGTCTCGTTTGCTTTGACCTTTCCTGGGAGAGCTGAGACTAGGACAAAGAGTTAAAGTGTTACCAGTCTCTGCTGAGTCTGCACTTCTCAGCCAGGCAAGCCAGAGAGGCGGCAGTCAGAAGTGTGCACGCAGCGCAGCGGGAGCGGGAGGGGGTGTAGGGAGGGAGAGTAAAACAAAAGGAGAAAAATAAACTGTGCACACCCCGAAACAAAACAGGGGAACAAGTACGGAAAAAGTGCTCATCTTTCAAGAACGTGAACTTCTCTGTTTGTTTCCCTCCATGTAGTTATACCTTGTTATCTGAACTCAAAGTACAGTAGATATATGAGTCCTTGAACTCTGAACTGGTGAGGAAAGTAGCAAAAGTAAGTGAATACAATTTTAGCCGAGCAGCTGGAAAGAAACAGGCTTTGTCTTTTTGTGCCTCAGCTCTGGGAGGCCATTTAACGCTGCAACACACAGCTGTTCAAACCTCTTTCTCACTGTACACCAGTGGCCTGCTAAAACAAAGCAGAACTAAGGCAGTCTTCTCTGAGTGATAATGCAGCTCTGGATTACTAGCTGCTCCAAAATACTTGTGTTTTGTTGAGATCCCTGAAACCTGGACAAGAAGTGGCCCCTGATTTGTTAGTGGGAAATTGAAAAAATAAACGTGTCCATTCATTTCTACAGGCTTTTTGAAATCCTGCCCTACTGTAAACATTACCCAATTCCTTAGTAGTGTTTCTGGAAAGCAGAAAAGTACCTTCCTCACTGTTGTGTGTACATCTAGCTAGCGCTCTCCAGTGCTACTACGCTACGGAACAATGAGGTTTCTATTTTTGACTCACTGTGGACAACCTTGCTCTAAAACCCCGGCCTGAATACTGCTTAAATGTAAAATGAGCAAACACGAACAAGCTAGCAGGCTCCACAGTCCGTCACAGCCTTTAGCCACAGACTGCTACAAGCAGCCACGGTGTGGGTGAAAAGCAGGAGCTCTGGCAAGCTGCAGTGTGGCACCCAGTGGTGCCTGGGGACACCTAGGAGGGTGTTTGTAAACAGCGTGGCCATGTGCCATGAGCCACGTGGGGCTTGGCTGGCTGAACCTCCAAACTGCTCTTGGGGAGAGGAGCAGCTGCGGGAGGCCAGTCCAAATGATCTGCTCCATCTTTTTCCAAAGTAGTTTGCAGTGGTATTGTATCTCTAAACACGGCAGGGAAAAATCCATCTGTCCTTCACGGTCAGCTGTGTCTGCCAGCGTCCAGAGATGCTACATGAGCTATTGGATTTTATTTCCAAATGCAGTTCATCATGGATTGTATAGCAAGTCCGTGAATGTGCTGAAGTCAAACAGGGTGGGCTCTTGGTCAAATGCACTGTGTAACCAGGCAGGCTGAGCTATGATTATGATGCAGAGCAAAGGAATTCTCAAAAGCCAGAGACATTAAAGCTTACCATCTCCAATTCAGGTCTAGGAGATGAAGGTGGACTCTTGAACAGAAAGCTATGAATGCTGCTATGATTAATATCAGGCTAATGCAGGTTTGTGCATTCCACTTCCAGCAGAGAGATTTCTGACAACAAATTAAAATTGGTTTTATTTTGGTATTTTTCACTGCTTTGAGCTCTGCTACCAAATAAGATGTCAACAGGAAGATTCATGGACCCTGACAAACCTTTAATTGATAAAACAGATCAAATGGGAATTGTGTGGTAGATTGGAGCTGATTTGCACAAACAGCTTGCAGACTGTGGGAAATCTTGCCTGAATGAATAGGAGGATCAAGGGTATTAAAGGGAGTTAACTGGAGTACCTACTTATAGAAATGTCATAACTGTTTCACACACTGTGATTAACTGACACAACCTACTACTTTTAATTATTGTTATTTTAATTATTTGTTTGGAGGTACATGGAGACACCTACAGTGCCAGTAAAATGGAGATAACTTTCTTCCCTGCCTCCTTTCTCACTTGGAGGAGTGGAGGGTTTAAACAGTGCCACAAAGCAGTGAACAAAAAGTCATCCTTTTCCCTAAGGGGATTATTTCATTTTAATTTGCAGAGTTGTTTTGGATAAGCACTGCTGATTCAGAAGTTCAGAAGTCCAGAAGTAGGCGGAGCAAAACCAGAACATGTTGTCAATCAACAGCAAATGCTACTGAAAACCAAATTCGAAAAAAAAGTGAAAAGCATTTAGTTTCTGTTTCTTTAAATTGGTACTTCTGTTATCTTAGTAAGCAGAGAAAACGATCAGTAAACTTCTGAATGAGCAGGAAGGAGGGTATCATGGGAGGGAGCCTGGGGTTTAGGAGATATGGGTTCAGTTCCCAGCGATACCACAACTTTCCTGTAGGTCTTCTAGGGTTAAGAAAAAAAAAGGCGGAGAAATGAACTACTCCAGCAGGGTTTGTACGACATTCCGTGATCTCTGTGTGCTTTGGCTCTCAGTTGTTGCTTATTAATTTTATACCCTTTCTCTCCTTCTTTGCGTGTTTTGCCTGCTCATTAACATCAGCACCCTGGGGAAAAGGCTGCAGCAGTGCTGCTCAGGAACTCCCCTGACACACACACACACACACAGACATACACAGAGCAGGCACTAATAGCAGCTTTGCTTTATTTACTGCAAATATTTAGTTTTTTGAAAGGGAGCTGCCTGCCTCTGCTATAAACAAGAGCTACTAACACTCTGGCCCCTTGTGTGCTGCCAGACCCCTTTTCTCTGCCTCTTTTACTGAATAAATAGTAAGAGAGAACAAAAATGGCTTATATTTGTACAGCCCCAAGCACAGTGAGATTCTGTTTCATGGTTGGCATATGAGGTGCCTCCTAATGTACAGTAATTAATTTCAGTATATCCACTTTCCTTATATTTAGAAGCATCAGAGTTGCCATCCTGAACTAGACTCGTGCTCCAGCTTGTCCAAAACAGTATCTCCAACCAGCTCATTGTTTCAAGAAAAAGCAGCTGTTCTGTTAGTAGTTAGACCCACTCTTCAAGAAGCATAACTCCTTATTCATCAGCTGGAGTCTACATTTTATAGCAAAATACATGTTAACTTGCAATTGCTTTGAAAAGTTGAAGCTTCTAAGTAAAAATTAGATTTTTAGCTTCTATACTTGTAGTCTTTCCATCCATTTCTTCTCCCTGTCCCCTCAAACCACCCCCCACAAAAAAACCCAAAAAACAACCAAAACAATGCCCCAAAACACCTTTTCTTTTTCTTTTTTTTCAGTACTACAAAGTATATGACTGAGTAGGTGCCTCACTGCTCCAAATGTCTCTAGTATAACTTGGCAAGCCCAAGAAAAATGAATAGGGCTTTGTGAAAATGGCAGTTTGCCGGATCACAAGTCAGCTGACATTGGGGGGGAAAAAAAAAAAGCCACCTATAGTTAATGTGTTGTCAACTGTACAACATAGACACAGGGGAAAAAATAGATAGAAATCTGTATTTTCCTGCCTGGTTTCTCACTTCTCAGTCACTTCACATAGTAGTAGAGAGAAAGAAAACAGATCAGCACAATTCTTGGTTTTCTTACTGCTTTCTCACACCTACAGAAGCTTCTCTGCATTAAGGATTACAGGGAAGCAGAAAAGGTCTAAACTTATTTAAGGGAAATAAATGTTCCATGTAAAGTATGGAAAGCACCATAGAAACAACAGAGAACTGAGAGGCTGTATTTTTCTACTTTGTGCAGTTTTCATCTTTATGAATATCAATAGTGTTTTTCCCTACTTGGTTTGTATTTTCACTTGCTTCTAAGTATGTGATGTATACATTTGCAACTACCTGGGCATGGAATGGAAATGACACTGGACATTTCCTTCCTGCAAAATGTCTACTAGATACACAAAATTAAATAAGTGTAAAATCTGACCCTTTCCAGTTGTTCAGCTTTCATTGTTTTGATTTTTAGTTGCCATTTAAGTCATATTTCAGAGCTTTTTTGGGCAGACAAACTTGAAATGAAACAAAAAAGCGAGCAAAGGAGTTGCAGAGGGAACAAAAATTTGGTAACCTGAAAAGAAAGCATGTTAAAATCTGTAATATGTGTGCACACATACTGCCACTGCTCCATAGCCCAGGAATAGGTGAGTCCCATATATTTGCCAGCTTTCATATGTTCTCTTTTAGGGATAAATAGCATTCCTTTTATTAAGCTGTACGTGCACTTGAAGCTTCATAGAAATACCTCACTTCTGTGGTCTTTAACTTTGGAAAAACAGTAGAAACTTCTGTTTTACTGCATCAATTCCTTTTCCTCATTTTACCGTGAGCAGGGGAGTAACGCTGCTTGCACACAAGAGAAAAATATGCAATCATTCTTTTCTCCTTTTTGCTTACATAAGAGCTGAAAGAGTTTTGTGTCCTTTGGCAAGTATAAAAATTTTATAACTTCAAAGAATATGACTTCAAACACAAGTGAAGTAGCACTGAAAGAACTAACAGATTAAACAAAGATAAAAAAAAGCATCAGGGGCATGAAATGGGGGTGAGTGTTGCATGAACAGTTGTTGTCTTTCATTTGAAGGGACAAATCTGGAAAGATACTAAAGGACAGAAGATGAGGGCAAAACTCTCCCACCAGAACCAGGCCCAGGGTTAATGTTTACCCTTTGATCTCTCTAACAGCCTAGAAGTGGCAAGAGAAGGAACAAATAGTCAGCACAAACTCAGGAATGCCTTTGTCACATATTCTCTCACATGCTTTACTCTTGCTTGCTACCTTCTGCTATCCAGCTAGTGTAAGAGTAATGGGAACTGTAGGTCAAAAATGTAAAAAAAAAAAAAAAAGGCCAGAAATGAAAATTAAAGGTGGTAAAGAGCTTACTGAAACAGAAGCAGATTCTGGATATAACACAATAATTTTGTCCTGCAAATGAGAAGACACCACTGCAGTGTAATTACACAATTACAGTGTTGTAATAGACATCAGCATAAAATGGGAGCAACGACTGTGAACATACAACTGCTAGCAGAAGCTGTGTGTATAACAAGATCTGTGATCAGCCTTCCTACTCTGTTGCATGAACACCATGACTCATCCAGACAAATTCAGAACATGGAAGAGGCACTTTTACCAACTGCTTCCTCCCTGTGAGGAGAAAACAGATCTTAGGATTCACTTTGCAAGGCAAGTGATGTGCTTCGTACAATGTTCTGAGTGCCTCCTGCAAAACTGCCTAAGAAAGTCTGAAAAATGTGCATGGGACTTGATAAAGGAGTGTTAGAGCCTCTGATAATAAAGTCCTACAGCACATGCAGGGCATAAGCTTCAAGTGTCTCTGAAGACCAGAACTGGCCTGACAGGTTTGGTTTAGGTCTACAGGGGAGACCATGAAACACATTGTCAGCTGTGTGCTTCTGAAAATACAGACACAGTGTATTATCACAGAATCACAAAATTTTCATCTCTGCAAGGCATCCCCAGTAATTAACAAATTAACACCACTTCTCCTCTCCTTTTTTTTTTTTTATTTTAGCAACAGATTGGTGTCATTATTCACTTGGTTGGGTAAATGCAGAAATTTCCATCAAACTTCTTACATCTACTGGAGATCCAAAACTTGACTTGCAGCGGTATAAGCTTTCGTAACAGCAACGCCTCTTTGTGTCTACATGTCTCATTAACTAATAAAGACTTTCAGCTATTTGATTTTACTCAAAAAGTTTGTAGAATTCATTATTTCTTTCTTGTCCTTTAAAAAGGGAATTGTTCTAGTATCCTAACAGGCAGTGAATCATGCTTAATTAAGGAAAAAATATATAACCACTTAACCGCGGGATTCTTATATTGTAAATAGCTGTTTTGTCATAGAAGCTTTTGGGACTTGAATTGATTATACATTTTTAAAAGGGAGGAGGGGCACCAAAATAATTTGAAACCTTTGCAACAATTCCCTTAACCCCCATCTCATGCTTCAGGTCAGTCTGTTCCAGACAAACCCATCAACACAGCCCAGACTCTGCTCAAGCGCCTTTGACAAAGGATCCAGCGGTCTAGAATGCAACACAGACAGCTCAGCCAAAACCCAAACTATGATATGTGTTCTTAAAACTCTGCATTTTTTTTATTCCTTTCCCCCTCCTCCGCTGTCGGCGAGGACTAGGGACATTCCTAGAACTCTGTCCTCACTGGCTGCGTCAAGGCAGCTGCCGAGGATGCTGGGACACTGTTTGTAAACACTCGAACCACGTGCACGCAACCACATGGAGAGTCATCGTCCTGACCTAAACCTCCCCACTTGGTAAGCCGGGGTTTCGCTGCAATGGAGCCAAATCCTTTCCCAACGACGACGTGACTTAAGAGTAGCTCACGCCAGGACACTGGAACAGGAACTTGGACTGCTGATGCGTTATTGGAAAGGAGATTAGGCGGAAGAGTTATTTAAACTTTAGTCATTGAAATGCGAGTTTAAGGACAGTAGCTCATGTAGAATAAGGAATGCAGAAGATGTTCTTTATACAGCTGCAAAAATTTAACTTAAACCTGGAAACTTCCCTCTGCCCTGTGCTTACACCTGATAAAGCCAGTATTCGTACGCTGGGAAAACGTGGAATATAGTTGTTAGAGGTAATGCTGTAGAATATTATTTAATGTTGTCTAAATTGCATCATATATTTAATCAGAGTGCAGATGGTACTGCCCTGTACCTAGGGAAGATATAAATACCTGGGTATTTGCTTATTGAGCTATTCCTGGTTACCTTAGCTATCTAAACACTCACCTGCTCACTTCTTTGAAACTGTCGGTTGTGGTTTAACAACTTTGTATTTGATTAGGCTTAAAATGCTGAATTATCCTTTCTTGCTGAACGTGAGTATAGAACAAGTCTATTTCTTTCCACACTGCAACAGAAATGCCTCCTGTATTTAGTTTTTTTTTTTGTTTTTGTAAGAGGAAGAACACACACACAAGGAATTAGGTCGAATACTGCAAGCCTTTATTTATCTGTAAGAATAATCCTTCTGGGATTTCTTGCCATATGTATACTACAAGGCAAAAACACTCCAACTTGGAATCCCCACCTCCACAGAAAACTTGGCTTTCTAAAGACAGCCTCAATTTTGTTCAGGTTACTAAGAAGGTATTTTACAGAGATGACCAAGCCTGCTTGAAAAGACAGACAGGAATCTAAATCTTTATCACTTTTATTTGTTAAAATGTTTTTCAAAGCATGGCAATTGTCTTTAAAGTTACCTCAGATTTAAAATTCTTTATTGTAAAAAACTAGCAAAAAACTCTTTCTGATTGACCTATAAGTTAGGACATAATTTTTCCTTTATTTCAACAACACTGTGAGATACGTGGGTAAAATTAGTTAGCTGTTTCTCAGACCTTGTTTTTTCTCTACATTCTTCCTCCCTGCTATTACCAGTGTTTTAATCCAAAAAACCTTTTTGGGTCAGTCATCAGCTGTCCTTGGAATTAGTCCAGCTGATGCTGGACAGTCAGAATTTTATTCCTTAACCCCACCATCTCTGCATCCACCCACTGAGCAGTTCCTTGGCAAAAAAGGGTGATATTCCACAGATATATCCCCACATAGAGATTTTTTTTTTTTTTGTAAGCAAACTTCTCTACCCTAGGGTGAGGCAGAAGTGATTTCTTTTCAATGGGTGACTGAGAAGATGATTACTCACGGTACTTTCCATTTGTAAGGTTTTATTATCTAGGATTGTTTGGACGAGGTATGCAAATTGAACATGTAAGCAGTGATGATAAAGTTAGAACCGGAACTATGGCAACTTGTTAGTAGTTACTTGTTCAGAGTTCAAAAGCATCATTCTGCTGCAGAAAATCACTAAATGAGTAAGATGGTACTCACTGCCTTATGAAGTAAGGGATGGGAATAATGCTGCAAGTGTGATTGATTCACACAATTCTCTTTTTGGCTTTCAGCCATGATGCAGTCATATGCTTTATCTCTGTTCAGACTACAGCTTTTTTTTTTTTTTTTAATAATGAATCATAGTACATCCCACTCCATTTCAGAACCAGCACATTGCCTTTCAAAATGATGTCACAACACTTAATGCTTCTGGCTGACTGCCTTAACAGCAATCAGAGAGCTGGACTAAATAAATACTGTATATTATTTGCCAAAATAATTTGTGGTTGTGTTCTCCAGCGCAGTTTCCAAGATAACCACCGACTCTACTTGAAACTTGGCAACTTTGTTCTACCACTTTCAAGCTCCAGTTGTGAAGCTGGCTTACAGATGCTGCTACCCTGCCTAGAGCTACTGTGTGGCAGCCCAGTCAGAGAGGTAGAGGGGTCACTCACTTGGACAAGCCAAATTTGACAGCTCTTCTGGAATTCCACCTTGACAAATTGTCAGCCTTTTAAAAAGGACCTTACTTGGCTCCCGTAGAAACCCAAAATACATCCTCCACTTGCAATGAAATGGAACAAGGGATTTAAAGTCACTGCTTAGGCACACTGATACAAACACTATTGTCCATGCAAGTAACTTAGGAGTGAGGCACTCCCTGTAAACCTGACCGGGGTCAGTAACATTAATCCAACCTGATCTTCATGTTTTCTCGAGCAGCGGATTTGTTCCAAAATAAGATGGGGGTTTTTTCCCCTTTTCTTTAGGGATGTCTGGCTGTTGCTAATATTTAAAGGAACAGTGTGGAAGACAGTGACTAGCAGCCTCTGAAGTGCCTGGGCAAGAAGGAACAGTCCTATGCAACTTTGGCAGCTGAAATGTCCATTCCAGCAGCAGGAATCTACAGGTTCTCCCGATTCCACGTGCAAAAGCCAAAACATTTACAACCTGCTACCCAGTGCAGCCAGAGGTACCAACAAGAGACCTTGGAAATCTGTCCATCATAATAACTCAGTAACTCAGCAACAAGCACACGTTTCTTGTTCTTTCAGCAATGCTGACATGCCAAAGTCTTAGACCATGTGCTCTGTCTCAAAACAATACCAGTTTTCCTGGCTAAAACCCACCATGATGCCAAAATTCTCGCTAAAAACCTCGCTACCAAGAGTGAGAATTCGGTAGATTCAGGTGCCTCAGTGTCTCCTGTTCAACCTTGTCTTCTTTTGAAGATTTGTTTGGAACGGGCAATACAAAACCACTTTCTGATGTTCCTTGGATGCATTCAAAAAGGGATTTTTATATCACTTCCCAAAATGTAACAACTCTTTCCACTGAAAGGTGACTTTTGAGTTCTTCATCTCACGTTAACATCAGTTCAGTCCCACCACCAAAACATTTTTCACATCTTTGCCTTCGCTATTTTTCCTCCTCCCCTCACCCTGGCTTCTGGAATTAAACGTTTTCCGACTTCACTGACAGGGTTCCTACTAAGATTTCCATGAGAGAGACAAAATGCTGCCATAACAGAGACTTTTTTTTTTTTTCCTTGGTTCCAAATGGTGGTTTTCCGCGGGATAAAATCCAAGATGGGCACATTTGTTTCAGAGAGTTAACGGCGGCAGTCAGATCCCCCTGCGACTCGAGTTTAGACAAGCCCACTGACCACTGACATCTCCGCGTTCAGCATCTTCGGCGAGCCCGTCCTGTTGTGCACTTCACAACCTCCCAAGCGCCACAGTGGGATACACGGGCGGATACACAAGTGAATGTGTGACTGCGCTCACCCCCTGCTGCAGTAAGTCAGCCTGCCATTAACACGCGAATAGAACGGCCTCATTAGCCGACAAACAACACCCACTGACCTGCTTTCACTAGGGACACTGTTATCTCCTCATCTCTCTGAAACTCTTAAAAACTCCACGTTGAAAGGAAGAAAAAGAAAATGGTGCTGAACATACTTTCAGAGCTGCCGATCACTGCTCAAAGCCTGCACATTCGCATGCTGCTCATCATCACGGAAAGCAAACCTTGCGATGAGATCTTTGGCTGCAGCGTTTCGACGAAAGCACGCTAGACCACATCACTTTTCCCTTCAACCTCAACCCGAAAAGGAAAATCACTTAGCAGAAAAGAGTCTGCTGAATTTCCAGCGCTCACACCGCCAGCCGAAAAGCCCCCTTCGAACTCTGGGCACGAGAAGGGGGCTGGTGCCTGGAGGGGGGTGACCGAACGCCGACAAACCCGCGATGCGAGCGAGCGCTCACTGCCGCGCGTCCGACCCAGGCGCGGTGCCGCGAGGTTGCTGCTCTTGCCTGTCATCTGGCGGGGAACGAGCCTGACCTCGCCGAAAGCGTCATTTTAGGGGAACACGCACGGGAAAGTGATTCTCCTTTTCCTCCCGTGGCCGCATTGTGTCCCGACCGCGGGGTTTAGCAACGCGGGCAAAACACGCGTGCGGATCCCCGCACGGAGAAAGGGAGGCCTCGCTCCGAG
>VWZN01011874.1:259621-297821 GCA_013396955.1 Regulus satrapa
TCGGTGTCGCGCCCGCCACGGCCGGAGCCGCTGGAGGAGGTCCGGCTGCCGGCCGGTGCCCCCGAGCCTGCCAGCCCCCGCCGGCGGGAGTCAGGTCCCCGCTGCCGTCCCATCCGTGCGCCGCTCGCCGCCTTTCGCCGGCGGAGCTGGAGCCCTTCCAGCTGGGCAGCTGCGGGGAAGCAGAAGTAAAAGTATGCAAAATCGCCTCTCTGGGTACCGGCGCCGGGCTTTCACAGCGCCGAAACAGCGCCCGGAGCCCCGAGCGCCGGACTCCCCTGCAGCGGGTCCCTCTGCTTCCCAGTGCGCCAGGTAGAGCAGCCTCCAGGCTGCTTTCCTCCGGCCTGTCCGGGACGCGTGCGGGGCCAGGGAGGATTTTAGGAGAGCATTGGCTTTCTGGCCAGACCCTCTCCTCCTCTCCGGTGTGTCCTTCACCCCAGGAGGTGCCAGGAGAAGGTCTACAAGCGCTGCGTTCATCAGTGGTGCCCAAGAGGTGCTGAATCCCCATCTGTTCCCTGCCTGGGAAAGACAGGCTGGTGAGAAAGGGCTTCAGCAAGATGACAAATACGGTGCGTTTGGTGCGGATCAGAGTGATTTCTAGGAAGTTCAGGGCATCACTGAGTAATTTGTTTTTCATATGACAGGTTGTTGTCTGAGTTTTGGTTTTACTTTAATTTCTGTGAAACATTTCAGAAGTACACTAGAGAAAAAAGTTTGCCCTTACGACTTGCTAAAATAGCTCTGTGATGGTGGCAGAATGTCACTTCTGCACCTTTGCGAGGCGACTCGTTCTCCCCAGCCCTTGGAAAGCTGCTGGGCTGGCTAGCCCTATCCTGTAGGAAAATGCAGGGGGTCTCTGACAAAGACCTTTGTATTTACTTCTACAGAGCTGACTTCAGCAGCGTTTCATGCAGCCTGAATCTTTGCAAATAGACTCGGGTCTCTCTCTTTTTGGAAAAGTAAAGGATGTAAAAAATTATCAAGGTCTACCTAAATGTTGTTGCTTTGTGTGTGTGTGTGTGTGTATGTGCGCTTTCACAGCACTTGCTTGGTTTCCAGCAGGTTTTAATCAGTATTTAAAACTTCTTCAAGTTTGCCCGTTTTATAAAGCCTGGGGTTGCTTTATCCTCCGGTGTGGCTGACATCCAGCTGACATGACAAGGAACGAACGTGCTCAGTGGATCCAAAGCGCTGTCTCGTCCCTTAGCTGCTCTTACGGCACTGCACACACCTCCGTCCTCTGCCGCGTCTTGTTCTGCCCAGCCAGGGCTCGGCATTGACTGGGTTTGGCGGGGCCTCTCTGTGCTTTTCTCCAGCAATTTGCATTACGCTGGGAGAGGTGACCCTCCTTTGCACGGCTCAGATCCCTCCCGTGCCGTGAGCCCTTTGAGGCTGGAAAAGGCAGGTGGCTGGTTTTGGCAGGACGCTGCTGCATCAGAGCAAAGATCTATCTTTCCTTTGCATTGGCAAGCAGCTGCAAACACGGGTAAATGATGGGGTGGGTAAAATGAAAAAAAAAAAAAAAAAAGAATCAAAACAAACAAACAAAAAAACCCCCTCCACAACCAACCTCCAAACACACAAGTTACAAGCAGAAGTTTGAAACTGAACTGGTATTCTTTTGTTTTCTGACTGAAAATAAGAGGCTGCTCATGCATATGTTACCTGCACATATGAATGTGAGAAATGCTTGCATTTTTTGAATGCTTCCTGACATAGGTGTGGTTCCCTTCCCTGTTCTTTGCTCTCTCTCACTCTCTCTAAACTTTACTGCCCTAATGACAGCCTGCCGTAATCACCAGGTTCAATAAGCTCAGGAGCAGTCCTGCTGAACCAGCGGTACTGTCTTGCCTCCCAGAGCACAAGGCACATTTACCGGAGCCTCCCCTGCACGGCCAGCTTGTGCCCAGCGATCTTGACCTAGGAACCTTCAATGTGACCCGGTGCCATCCTGCTACATCTTGACAAACCAGGAACTTTTGGCTTCCAAAACAATGGCATTCTGTTGAGTGTACCCCTGTAAAATGTGGTGTGCTCTGGGTTACTTGGTATCTGTTAGCAGCCTGATGGGAGGGACATGAACTTAAATTCTCCCTTGGAGTAGTTCAGTTTGCTTCCATATATTTGTTGAATGAGACATTTTGACCCATTTTGCTTAGCCATAACTATCAGGGAGAAAAGTGACTGAAGGTGACCACAGTGAGAAGTGACATTAACCCCCCTCACACACTTTCTCACTGTTAAAGAGCTGGGGGTAAAGAGTCTTTTACCTCTCAAACATGCTGTTCCCTGATTTAAGTTGTATGCATTCCTCAAAGCAAGTGTCTGCTGTAAAAAACAGATATGCAGTTTCTTTGGAAATGCACTGAAATGCACTTAGCTCAAGCACTGCTCGGGAACTGTTTCTAGGGCTATCCCAGCCACACCATTTTTCATGGGCAAAAGTCAGGTAAAAAGCATCCTGCAATTGGAATGTTTGCGTGTAATTGCACACAATTAATCCAGCAGTTTCACAGAGCGTGGGCCTTGCCCCTCTGCTAGAGGAAAACTTGCTCACTGTGGAGGATGGTGGGGTGGCCAGGATGAGAGCTGCAGCCACATTCCTCCTAAAGGTGCTGTGAGCACACCTGACTGACTTACTGAAGGAATGTAATGCACTTGGCCTTCTCAGAGCCCCAAATGAAACATCCAGAGAGATGTACAGTGCAGATAACATTTCATCCTCTACCCTGCATTGCAGAATAGGTGGGTTTGTATTAGCTACCCACTTCACATGGCTTGCCAGGGACAAATTGAACTCTGACTTGGAATTTCTGTGAAATAACTAGTTCAGAGCCATAATTCAATTGTTTCTACTGAGACTTCAACTTTTCATGTTGTTTTTATTCATCTTGGCTTGCCCCCATAATAAAGTGTAAACAGCTATGTGAGGTGAAAGGAAAGAAATTTGCTGGATATCCCATTTCTCCTCCTCGAGCAAGCCTCTGGAGCCCAGAGAACTGTCTGCTGCAACGTGATGGGCCTGCAGAAAATCTCTTGTATCCTTTGTCCACACAGATATTTGTCTCTGTCATGAGAGACACTGATTTCTCATGGGCCCATGTCTCGATCACAGCAGCACCCATCAGAAGCCCTAGGAGGGAGAAGGTGTGGGAAAAGCAACAGGACCAGTTCAGTGCGCTGTTGTTTTGTTTTCATTTTTTTTAGCTTTCAGCAAGGCTTTTTCAGCTCCTGAGACATCTGCTCGTCCATGAGCTTGAGAGTCCAGCCTCAGAGCTGAGGGGTAACACTGCTGCTGGGGCTGCAGCCATGCCAGCAGGCAGCAGGAGGTGGACCTGCCAGACTCATGCTGGTGACAGGATACCACCTCACTTTTTCCCCCTGAATTCATCAAAGATCACTATTTGTCATTTATTTTTTAGCATTCCTACCCTGGACAAGAAGGGGCTTTTCCAGGACTGCATAGCTGAGTTGTTGCAGAGGAAAAACATAGTTTTGTTTGTGTGTTTGGGAGCGAGGTGTCGAGTGGCTGGCATGCCTGCAGGGATGCTGTGATGCTGTCTGTCCAGTGCTGTCATTCTGTTGGTGGGAGATGTGTGTTTCCTAGGATCTATAGATGGCTGAACTTTTAAACTCTTGACTTTTGCCAGTGGGTGTAGATCTTTGTGCTGCCCTTCAGTGTTTATGGTTCTATGGTGACTGTAGCCTTGTGATTGCTCAAACATTTATGGCTTGAAAGCCTGAATTTCGGCACCTTAGACATCTGCTAGGTAATTCCTGCCATCAGGATCATGGTTGGGATGAGTGCCCTGGGGGAAAGAAGCCCCTGGCAGAGAATAAGGGGTAAGGGAGGCTTAAACAGAGGTGAAGCAGGAGGACCCTTTCTGAAGGTACAGCTTGCCCCTTTGGGATCCCAAGCTTGCTTTTTCATGGTTGTAGGAGTAAAATCTTGAATCCTTCATGCAAGAGAAGTAGAACCTGTACCCGTGGGATGTAGGAGAAGGTCTGGGCTGAGGGATGGACACCAGGTCTGTGGTTACTCCTGAGGAGTGGCACTTTACTTTGTTGACTTCTGGTAGGATCCTTCCAAGAAAGGGCCAGAAGCTGACCTGCAAAGGAAGAGCGCCCAGCAGTGTGTATAGATCCTTGATACAACTGAGTTGGTGACATTCAGGATCAAAATCAATTCTTTCTGCTCTGCTCATCTCACTCCCCAGCCTGCCAGCATTGCTCATTTGTGTTCACTCTGGGACTACAGCACCTTTGGGAAAGACAGCAAAGCTGGGAAAACAAGTGCATCAACCCAGTACCTCGGACCAAGGTATGCAGGGGGACAAGAGCAGACTTCATGGTTGCCCTTCCCCAAAACCCCTCTGTATGAACAGGGAGGGCAACCAGTCTCACTCCATCCGTCAGGCTTGCTGTGGCTCAATGTTCTCCCACAGGCAAATGCCTGTCACAGCAAAGTGTGGTGAGCTGTGCTGTGTTTCTGTCGAGTGCATTACACAGCCATCAGGTGGCCCAAAGCTACAGCATCAGTCAGTCTGGCTCTGGGGAGGAAAACAGTGCTTTTAACCATCCTCGGAATCATCGGGCAATGACATGAGACCAGGACTGCTGCACTAGTGTCTGTATGTGACAATGTGCATCTCTCACTCAGTTTCTGGGCTAGTGCAACATTTGGTAGCTGTATCCATCCATCCTCTGATTGTTGGAGGAATTAAAATCCTTTGCTGACCCCTGAACTGTGAGCATTTTGCAGCTGCATGAATAGCTTAGGGCTTGAGTAGACTGTGCAGGAAAGGCAGGCTACAGCTGCCAAATCCTTTACTGATTTATTTTCTTCCTGCCTTCTCTGCTGATGTTTTTCTCCTTATCTTCCAAGCCTTCCACGGCCTTGTGGGTGGCATCCAGGCCATGTATCCTTACGTGCTGCCTATGGGGTCAGCTGCCCTGCTTGGCATCACCTGGCTTGTGGACAGCTCTTGGCCCGTGGCTCCACAGCAGTGATAAGGGAGCAGGCAGATGGACGAGGCTGTGGAATCTCTCTGTGCTCCTCCTGGTCTCTGCTGGTGACAGTCACCTTTGCGTATGGTGAGCCCTCGGTACAGTGTGAGCAGAGCCTGTGTGAAGCAGGGATCGGTGCAGGAGGCTTCTGCTTGAGTTTGGTGCTTCTGTTTCTGGAAACCAGTAGCATTCGCTCCTCCTTCTCAGTTCTACCAAAAAGCATCCCAGTTTGAACAGTGGATTGTTTTCAAGGGCTTCTCTCTTCTCTGTCCCTGAACATGGCTTTTGCTTTACTACAAATTGAACAGGATGGATGGAAAACTGAATTCCTACAGCTGCTGGGCCCTGAGAGGAGCTCAGTGTCTTTTCTCCCTGGAAACTGACTTCAAGTTCCTCAGAACATCATGGTAGAAAATGAAGGAGTGACTGAGCACTGATCTCCTGAAGCCACATTTTCAAATTAGGTGTTTGAAAATAGGCTCCTCATGTCTGTAGCATGGAGGAAAGTTGTCTCTGTTCCAGGTGAACTTGATATCTGCTGATGACTCTAGTGACAGTCTCAGTAATCAGTACTGGTCCCTTTCAGTTAGATATTTTCCATTCTAGATATTTACACATACAGCTTTAGGTGTCAGAAATTGGGTGATTTTCTACCTATGAGTTCATCTATGAGTTAATCTCTCAAATAGGAAGGAAAAGGTTTTGCTGTTAACTGAGAGAATTCAAGGATATGTGCCACTTTTTGCAGTGCAGCCTGTGACTTCCTGGCATATATATTCCTGCCTCCTAAGAAAGTCTGGCAAAGGGAAGAGTGCCAAGGGAAAACAAGAAGGGACTGATGAAACAGTTAAACAGGTTGATATACAGACAATGGGATGTGATACAGCAAATGCCAGTCTTTGGAAAGAGGAGCCTTAGCTGTGTCCTGGACAGGAGCTGGGAAAGGCAGGGGCTGCAAGTTTGTGTGACTCAAGAGCTTTCCTTTTTCATTTTTAATCATTAGTCTCTTTAACAAGTTCAGTAGGACTTTACTTGTTGGTTGCCATTCTCCCAGTGCATCCAGATGAGAAACACAAACCTTATAACAGGTTTGCAATTGCCCTGTGGCTCAGAAATTCTCAGCCCTTGGGCAAAAGGGTCATGTTTGTTCCTACCCTTAGTGCAGGCACAACTATATTGAGTTAAATTCTGCTTAAATAAATTTTACCCTGTAAATGAAAGCTATATGCAAAGCTACCTGCTTTGCAGCATGCATTTAAGCAGCTAAATAGTGTTCAAAAGAAATGTAAATGCATGTGTGCTGGTGATCTTTTCAGTGTGGATTTTCTAATCTAGAAGCAATGTATAAAGATAAATGTTGTAGCTGTCTTTGTCTCTTTTGATTTCCTTCTCTGGCAGAGCAGTTTGTCTGTGGTCCTAGCTGAGCTGTCAGCTTGCTTTGATTTTTTCTTATATGCCTTCTGCTGATTTAGGCAGGGAGTCAGCACCAGATCTCCTCAGAGCCAGGACACCCGAGGAATCTCCCATTTGGACATGAAGTGGCAGTAGCCTGGGGTTTTGCAGCTCGAGGAAGGAGCTATGTGTTCAATCCTTTTTCTTCAGGTGAATGTGGGGATGTCATACACAGCTGCCCTTCTGCCCTTCTTCAAAAAGGAGGAAGCGCTGCTGAAAGCTGCAAACATACATCAGAGTCACAGTCATTGCATTGTATTAAAAGGTACATTTTAATCTCAGGATTTGAAGACTGAGAACAGTAGACTGTCAGGGCTCAGCAGCTGTGAGGCACCAGGGGAAGCCCTTGCCACCCTGAGCAGCTTTAAAACCCCAACAATTCTCTGTTCTTTCAGGAAAAGGCAGCTTCAGGAAAAGGCCCCCTTCCTGGGTCATTGTGGCAGCTTTCACTATCACAAGGTTTCCTCTGTCATCAAAATGTATCAATGTGTGCCCCTTTCTGGCTGCCAGTGGGGTGATGCAGGTGGAATTTGTTTTTGGCCACTGGCATGCTCAGGTACTTTGGGCAGGGCTAAGGGCTGGAGTCCAGAGCATGTTCAGTGGTCAGCCTTAACCTGGCAGCTTGGACCTTTGCATGCAGCCTCTGTCTCCAGTATAGTATGCCACTGTTAAAATGAAAAATAGCTGTAGTGCTTCTTGCTGGTGACAACCTGCCCTGTCTTCTGCTTCCCTTAATAAGGTGTTGAGAGACAAGGAAAAGACTGATTTTATAGCGCTGGTAAAAAAGTTAAAAAAAAAAAAGAAATAAAATTATAGCTGTTGGGATGATGTCTGCCTTGCTAATTCCATCTCTGAAAAATTAGGAGACATATTAAAAAGTAATTGCTCTGATAGAAGAAGGTTATCTGTGACCAAGGACTCTGATTTCCACATAGCCTGCAATGTGCTTATCTTATTTCCTTCCACAAAAAAAGCTATGGATGAGCTCTCCACTTCTGTGGAAGGATTCTCAATTTCCTTCACTACCAAGGGGGTGGGGCCCCTAAACAGAAGCACCTTAAGGAGCACAAATTTTAGAGGATATTTATCTGGCATTTTCAGAAAATTCAACTGCTGGATGTTTTCAGGATATCTCAAATTAGGGACTCACTTTATGAGATTTTTACTTCCATTCCTACTTTGCTTTGCTCTTCCATTTGTAAATAAGAACACTAATACCCTTATCAGCAGAGGGATTTAGCAAAGATAAACAGATTTGGTTTTAATTCCTTCAGAAATCATGCCAGAAGTACAGAAAATAAACAGGAAGTATTTGGATACTTAGCACAGAAGCAAACCAGGATTTAACAGGCACCACAGAGACTCTAGGGGACAAGATTACAGCTTGGAAAGACAGATATGGAAGGGCACGGCTGATTTAGAAAACTAGGCAGAGAAAATGGGGGTTAAATTTTGCGACAAATACCAGGAAAGGCTGTTCTTCATCTGACATTTGTGAGGAAGCCAGAGGAAGATTTATTGACTGACTTTGGAGACAGATAAAGAGGAAAGAGAGGAGAGTGTCGAGATGAGGGTTGTTACAGCCCACTCGGTGGGAAGGGAGATGTTTAGGAAGGTGCTGCACAAGAGGCTGCTGAGCAGTCACACACTGGCAGTGAAGGGCACCTGCCCCCTGCCCACAGGTCTCCAGGAGGGGCACATCAGCAGAATAGACTGCTCTGGAGCCAGCAGCCCAATGGTGCTGTCCAGGGGCAAAGTGTGCCCCACAGGGAGGAATCGTCTGGCGTTCACAGCTTGGTGAAGCTTCGGATGGAGAAATGCAGCCAGCTGGAGATCTGTGCATCCAATAATATATTAGATGAGGGAGTTCAGAGGTGGTCTGCAAGAATGACAGCTTATACAGCAAAATTCTCCCCCAGGCAGAAGGGTTTGGAGTTGCTGAATTAGGATTTTGGCAGCTGTGAGGACATGGTAAGTCATCTGCTCCATGCTAAATTCTGTTAAAAATGCTGAGCATCAACTGCCTTTCACATCCTCTGGAAATAAGCAAGAAAAACCTGGGATAATTGGCAGCAATGCACATCTATTGCCAGGACAATAATTTGTAAAGATCGTTCCACATTTCAAGAAGTTGCCTGGAGAAGATATTGCACTAGAGGCTCAGCAGAGGAAGGCTTGTCAGGAAACATCCACATAGGCCAAGGATTGACCAGAAACCACCTAAAGCCAGTCCTTCACAGACCCATGTTTCCATCATGTCAAGAAAATGACGGACTTTTAAAGAGTCTCAGGAAGAACAATAGTGTCCTGGTTGAAGACTGTGCAGAAAAGGAGATCTGTGTGCTTGGAGTAAGATAAATAGTGGAGATGTGCCATTTGCTATGCTGTCCACACTTAGGGAGTTACAGAACACATTGTCACAAGGGAAGGGGGGGGGGGACACACCTTACACTGCTCTTTGCTAGGATGCCAGAGAGTGGACTGAACCTGGAATCAGACAAAGACAAAACAAAACACAGTAGATGAAGGCTAAAGCTAGAGAAATTCCACCTGAGAGGTTCTAATTTTTAAGAGTAAGTGTTTTTTTTTAATTTTAAGGTAATTTAATTTTTTTTTTCTTAAATTGTGGAATAATTTTGCAGGGGAGGCTCTCAAGCCTTTCCATCAAGGGTTTGTCTAAAAGACACGTCATGGTGCTTTAGTTGGCTATGCTGTGTGAGAAGTCAGAAAATATGATTGTGTATTTCTGTTTATTCTGTGGATCACACTTTTAAGCCATTTGTGCTGTTACTGTGACTAAAGCATGACACAAACTTGAAGGTGTCTGCCCTGGAGTTGCTAGAGGTCTATGCAGAGAGCAGATGCCTGGCATTCCAAAGTGAACAGATAAAATCAAGGTGTCCCATGCAAAAGAATTGCAATGGTGTTGATTTCACCATCCTTCCAGGGCTTTTGAAACCAGGGATTGACAGAGGAGTCAAGAGAGATGGCTGCTAGAGCTCGTGAAGCTCCCACATATGTCCTGGTTATCAAAAAAACTTTCTGGGCTGTTGCTATGGGGCTCCTGTGGCTTTGACTGTTTCAGCTGGCTTCCTGGCTTCCTTCCCTGCCAGAGCTTTTCTCAATTTTCAAGCAATAAAAAAAAAGAGTTGTCCATCTGAGGGAGGTCAAGAGACCAACGAGTTTATAAAAACAGCAGGACTCAAATTAATAAATGTGCACGGGATGGAGATGTTGATGTGCAGTTGTTTTTCACATCTAGTCACCCATGCTAATCTGTCCTAATTGTGTTAGAGAGAATGAACGGGCAGCAGAACTGATGTTTCTGAGGCTGATGTTTATAACAGCTCTGGGCATCTGCTGGGGGATTTCACCAGGTGAGCTGCACTGAGGGCAGAAAGGGCAATCACAAGGGAAGGCACTGCCTGTACATATGTACATGTGTCTGTACTAGATTCATGACAAGGATGTAAACATATGTATGCATAAATGCTCTCAGGAAAGACAGCTTAAAAGTTTGATGAATGTAATGCTCCTTCACTCCAAACTTAGGTGAGACCCACATTTTGCATGTTGAAAAACAAGCTCTTAATTTCTGATTTGCTCCTTTTGCGTTTTGAACGTGTTGTTTTCCCAGCAGATAACATTTATCCTGTCTCCCGTGGTATGCTGGCTCTTCAGACTGTTAATCTGTGGCAAAGCTTTTGAGCAATGAATTATGGAATTGAGGCTTCAGTGCAGGTCAGAGTCTGAATCTCACTAAGGACAAACTTTCCTGAGGCAAGGAGGGCAAGATCTGGTCTGGGAGCTGAACGTCATCTAGAATTGATGTTTTTGGCATTTCAGTCAATTCAAACTCATCAATATATTTCTCCCAGCTCCATGGTTTTGCTACATTCAAATCATCAGCAATGGGGAGGTAAAAATCCCCATCTGAAGCTTCCTCATGGCATCACCGTACCTGGTGTGTGTCACACACCTGTGCATGGAGGTGACTGTATTTTAATGATGCCTCCAAGCCCTTTTGACCTGTGCACATCTGTGGTGGTATCTGTGGGTGGGAAGAGTGGAGAAGAGCAGCAGGGGAGTGCAGAGACCTTGTGTGCATATTCTGTTGATCCAGCAGCTGCAAGGAGTTTGCATTTTTAAATAATGCCCTCATTACCTGCCCCCCCAGTCTTGCTTTCCTGGTTTGTTTTCTCTCTTTAGGTATGGCAGTGGTGAAGGCAGCTGAAGGAGCTGCCTCTCAGCAGAGCACTGAGCTGGGTATGAAATGTGACGTGTAATGGCACCTGCCAGGTAAAGGGCTTGTCCTGGGCACATCTTCCTCTCATCCTTCCTCCTTCTCATCTCTTTTCCTAGTTACATTTCCAGCCCACTCTGTGGTCGCACAGAAAAACAACAGCCTTTTCTTTCTGCAGGGAACTGGTTGGCATCCCTGTCACCATGGCTGTAGCAGCGTCCACAGAACTCAGCCATGGAAAGCTTCTTTTTAAGGTACATCCTCCCTCTCCCCAGAGCAGCTGAGAAAGCAGGGGGCCTGCATTCATCTCCTTTTCCTCGTGCTGTAAAACTGGCCCTGTTTTAAGGTATCACAAATTTTGGCTGGCCTTAGTGTGAGGAACGCAGGATGCTGTCAGCACTACTGCCCAATGAAGGAAGAAGCAGACCTTGGTTTGCTCTGGGTGGGATGTTGCTCCTAATGGATCCATTGGTTGTTGTGTGGCTTTCAAGGTTTAAAAAAAACCAACCAACTTCCCCCACTTTTCCCCACTTAACCGTTGGACTTTCCTTCTGCCTGTGGATTTAGAAGAAACTCTCATACCATGCCAGGTCTCATCCAATGGGAAGCTCTAAATGAGATTTAATTTCCAGGCCACCAAAAAGGTGCTGACACTCTTTCCGCCATTAGGTGCTAAGCAATAGGCACTGAGCTGTCTGTACTTACCTTGCACACGTGTGGCTGGGAGTCTTGATGTGGTTGGTGGCCATCTCCACATGCCTGCTCTGTTTGGTGCCCCTTCCCCAGAGGAGAGAGCTTGGGAGCTCTTTCCAAAGTACCTCTGTGCTGGTACAGGATGAACCTTAAAGGCAGAGCATCCTGAGGAAAGGTGGGCACCGACTGGTGCAGCTCAGTGGGCAGCCAAACTCACCTCCAAAGCACAGAGAAATGCTTTTAATTTAAATACACAGGCACTTTAAAGTCAGGGGAGCAATCTCAGGGAGTGACTGTGTGACCCAGCCTGCCTGGGCTTTAACACACCAAATTGAAGAGAGCAGCACAGCTCCCAGTTGCAACAGGGGCAATTTAGAGATGGATTTCCCTAAAGAGAGGGGTTTTCCTTAGGCAGCAGAAATCTCTTGTCTTCTTTTGGTGCTTTCTGAAGAATTTCAATGGTTTTAAAGTCCCTCTGAGTCCTGCAGGTATGTTTTTTCTCCTGAGATAATGGTGTGGGATAGAAAATTGCCTATAAAATGTCCATCATTTGAGATTACAATCTGGGGAGTTAACTTTTGTTTGTTAATTTTGTCAATGTATTTATTTAACATTAAGGTGTGAAAATATATATTTACAAGAAAGCAGTCACCAAGACAGTTAGTAAAAGCCTCTCTCAGTTTAGAGCAGAAAGTGTTGTTCTCTGCACTGCAAAGCCAACCCAAATCAGCACAAACAATCGTTAAGCATTAACAAAGGCTGTGAATGCCAATACTCCTAATATTAAGCCTTCTGGTGCTCTCCCTGGAATTGTCTGACTCGACTGCATCCTGTTACTCTTGCAATCTGCTTTCTGCCATAGGAAGATAGGCTGGCAGACGTTTAAATTCTCATTTAGAAAAATCTGAGAGTTCTTGGTCTGTGACTTTTTGGGTATTTCTCTGGCTTTTTTTCTTTTTCTGACAAAATGTTATAGTTCCCAAGGGCAGCCTGGGGAAGGGCTTGATCTCCCTTGGAGCTGAACAGCAACAGCTTGCTTTTGGGGTGGTATAATCCACAGCAGGGACAGCTGAGAGGAAAGGTGAGCCTTTTTAGGTGTGGGAGACGTCAGTGTGCTGCTCCAAACTCCATTCTCATCCTCTGTCCCTGTCCCTCATTGGATTTGTTTTCCGAGGAGATGGGAGAAGGAGATGCCAGCATTCTGCAGCCCAGAGAGACACAAGTCTTTTTGCAGGGTTTTGTGGTGCAAGGAGACAGCATGAAGGCTGTGTGGGCAGACCTAGATCTCATGGAGCTGGGGTTTGGGCTAGGCACTAGGATAAACTTAAATCTTCCTGGGGAGACTGAGGTGGAGAGAAGTTGTTTTTCTAATGTGAACAGGGACGTTCTTCCTCCTCAAACTATTGCCCTCCTCCTCCTCCTGACACAAAACACGTGGAAACAGGGAGAGCCCCTCTTTCCATCATACCCTCCTGCAGCCATTTCTGACCCTCGGGGCCACATCCCAGTGCTGCAGGAGTCACTACCTGAGCGAACAGGGCTCCTCCTGAGTCTCCCACCCTCCTCCCCATCACCTCAGCCATGCCTGTCTCTTTGCTGGAGACACCTGGCAGCACTGGCCCCTGCGGTTGCCTTTCAGTCTCATGGAAGATTTCCCCGTGCAAACTCTCCCGGCTGGCCGAGGTGAGAAGCTGCTGCTGCCAGCGGCGTTGCTTGATGCCTGCTGCCTCGGCATCCACAGGTGTGAGACACCACTGGGGATGCCAGCTACTGGCACAGCCTGTGATGGCATTAAACACTAATTCATTTACTCCATTTAATTTCAGTCAAGGCGTTTACAGAGGATTTAAAATGTGCAGGGACATGAATTCCCTCTTCTGAATTCTTACGTGTAAGTCTCTCTCAGTTTTACGATTATGAAGGTGTCAGGACGTTTCCTGTAGGATTTGTAGGTTGCAGTTTTTGCATCCTTAGGTCTGCTATGTGGGAAGGATCTTTAGATGTGGAAAACCTTCTTACGAACACTATCTGCCCCGCTGCTGGATTTGGGAGACCTTGTCCTGAGGGAGTACTTTCTTATTTTTTGGTCATGGCTCCATGAGATAATGAACTGTGACCATGTCCTGGCATATCTATCTGTATACAAACCATTAACCTAGTGAGAAAAATAATTTGCCCAGCAAAGTTTAGCTCCTTTGTGCTGCTTTGCACAACTAAATTCTGTAAGCAAATAAAACCTGACAACCTCATTTTTTGTCTGTAATGAACCACAGCTGTCCTATTGACTGCCTCCTGAGAGAGGGCTGCACACATTCCCAGTCAAGGAGCGCCATCATACGTGCCTAAGCTGAGCTCAAGGACTTGAGGGATGCTTTGGTGAGTGTATTTCCTCCATGGAGACACGTTTTTTGGAGGGGGCTGGAAAGCCACAAGATGCAGATACACCCCAGCTAATGGCGCATCCTTTGACCTGCTTTCCACCAAATGAAAACCATCCTCCCTCATTCCTTCAGTTCTGTGCACGGGGATAGGCTTGCCCTAGGAGCTGGTCCCCATGTGGGTGGTGGGAAGGAGGGATGGTTGTTTGGGGCAGTTTGGTTTAATCTCATCTGCCAAAAACAGTCTCAAGGAAGTCTGACAAGCAACAAATGAATGCCAGGCTTGCTTGCCTAATAGCTGCACTGCCAGGGAGACGTGCTAAAAATCCTCAGGCAAGTGTAGGAAGCCTGGGAGAACCAAAGGGTGTTTTGGTAGATGCCCTACAGTGCTCCAGGAGCAAAGTTAGGATCACCAGCTGAACAGCAGGCTCATGACTTCAAATTACAGCCTCAACATATTCTTTTTAGGCAGCCCACCAATCTCTTGCTTCCTCACCCAGCCCTGCAACGGACCAGTCCATAACACTGGAAAAGTGACTACTGCACGTCTCTCCCACCTTCCTTCCCATCTCCTCTTGTCTTTGCTGGGAAAGGGGGGTGCTGATGATGCTCTCCCTGCCACAGCTGAGCCTCCAGCTGTGGGGCAGGTGTTGGACTGCACACCTGACACTGTACCTGGGGGCCAAGTTTATTTCTTACAACTGCTGGGGAGGAAATGCCTCCTGCTGCAGATAGGGGCTTCATAAGGAAGGGGAAAAGAAGCATTATGTCACTGCCATCTCCCCTCCAGGGAAGCAGAGATCTCAGACGCACCACCAAATACTGCCAGGGAACTTAATCCGCTACTCAGACACAGGGCAGGAGGCGGTGACTGGACCAAACCCTGCTGGAAAGGCTAAGATAAGAACCTGCTTCTACGCCCTGAGGGGAAACTCCTTTCCCTTCCTCAGGTGACGGGTTTATGACATGTGGCTGAGGGATGCTCAGTTTCTCAGAAGTTGCAAACATCCCTCAGTTCCAGTAGCTTCCAAATTATGTATACTGTCTCAGGATATACCTGAGATGCGTATATATGCATGACTACAAAGGCAGTCATGCATATATACGTGCATATATATCTACATATGCACACAGATATGCATGGCACGTGCACCCAAAGCTTTTATCAGTGAACAGGGTCTGATGCAGTGGCACAGAGATGTCACATGGCACACGTTCCCCACCATCCCTGGCTCCCTCCCTCCCTCCTGGGGGCTTTAGGGGGTCTCCTCCGGTGTGTGGGTGCAAGGGCTCACAGCACAGCCTTTGGCACCAGCTGCTTCCTGTGGCGCTGCTCTGAGTCAGCACAGGTGGCAGATGATTCATCTCCTGCATCAGTATGATGCTCATCTGCACTGTCTCAGGTTAGATGTGGATGTGGGGTTTTTTTCTATATATTTATCTTTTTTTTTTTTTTTTTTTAAATTTTTNTTTTTTTTTTTTTTTTTTTTTTTTTTTTTTTTTTTTTTCATTGGTAGGATGATTAATCTCCTTGTGCTGGTACTTCAAAAGCTTCAGTCCAAGGGGCACTGTCTTATGTGGTTGGTCTTCTAAAGAAAACTGTGCTACCACTTCCCTTCCTCTGTGCTAAGCTGCACTGTCTGAGCTTTTGCACTTTGCTCCTTCCTTTCATGCTGACTTATAGTTGGCTTTTTGTAGCATCCGGATAGCATTAGCTATCCAGAAGTGATAAGTTTCCCTGGCACCTCATCCCTAATAATTTAGGAGAGCAATGATTACTACAACGTACTCCAATCTCACTCCTGCAGGACTTGGTCTAAAGGTGGTGAAATAGTTTGGCTGAAAACATCCTACACTACCAGAAAAGTCTCCCCAACTGCCTCTTCCTGGACTGAGTGGGCATGCCTCAGCCTGAGGGAAACTGAAATACTCACCCAGCATGGAAAAACACATATTCAGCTTTTAGCAGCACAGGGGTGAGACCCTTTCATCTGCCAGCAATGTAAGATACTGGTCCACAGTTGTAATTGCTGGCTCCTGAAGTGGAGAGAAAGAGCTGCTGGAGGTAATGAGAGTGGGAGGCACGAGGGCTTTAAATTGGGTGTTTGCAAGCACCAGCTGGAGAAGAATACATCAAAGAGCCATGAGATTGGTCCAGACAGTGAGAGAACTTTCAAAGTACAGATGTATCCAGAGGAAGGAAATGTCCCCATGGATGTGGAAAAGAGGGATGGTGAAGGAGAAGGGGGAAGGTCCAGTCCCTGGCATTGATGTAGCAGAGACCACGTGGGTTTCTGGCTTTGATTTTGATTTTAATGTTTCTGGAAAAATAGTAATAGTTTCTCAGAATACTCTGGCAGGTGTGAAATATGTCCTCACCATGGATATGTTTTCACTGCTTGTGGTGTTCCCTCTGAAGTGGGCTGTAAAAAGCCTGCCTTTCTAATTGAATTTGTGTGTAGACGGGGAAGGTGTAATCTAAGATAATTAATGCTAATTAATTATTGCATGGTCAAATGAGCAGGAAATGTATATAGAAGCTTGAAAAAAAATTAATTATATGAAAATAGGATAATTGCTTGTGTGTTCAGATACACATTTATCCGAGCAAGCATATACTCAGCATTTTAAAAAGGGTTACTGTAAGAAAAAAAAAAAAAAGCTGTGAAGAGAACACATTTCCTAAAAGACTCCCTACTGCATATTAAAAAAACCCCAAAGCTAGCAAAAAATAGATGAAGTTAAGAAGAGGCTAGTTTCGGTATCACTTGTTTTTGAAAGGGAAAACATTGACATCATACAGCCTGCTGCACTCTCACCGTACAAATACACCTGGCTTCTGAATGTAATCATTGTTAAAAGAAACAAAACCAGAAAAGGCTAAATTTTGGTAATTTATCTCAGAGTGTGCAGCTCTTTGTTTTGTAAGGAACTGCAGTGAGCCTGAAGAAAGCAAGGTGAGAAGGCTGAGACCCATAGGATGGGAGAGTGCAGAGGCAAACTGATGGTTTTTACATCTGCCATAACTTGGCCCGAATACCCATTACAGCTGCTGCAGACAGAAGCTGGTTTCCTTACAAATACAGAAATACTTGCTTAGAACGTCTCCAGAACTATCAGGATCCAGGTTTCTTCCCATATATTTTTTTCCCTGTCAGCTCCCTGACTATGGTGTATGATGAAATATTCCTCTTTCGCAGCCAGGGCTGGGCTCACAGCTGGTGGAAGCAGGAGAAGATGGTGGGGAAACTGGGAGGGGGGGTGTGTGCTCCTTAGGGGACCTGTGGGGTTCATCTTCCCCTCTCCACAGGCTCTTGTGCTTTGGTAGTACAGTGCTGCATTGCTAGGCAGGTGCACCACCTCTGGGTTTACTGGTGGGATGTGTGGGACAGTTTGCGGTAGAAAATTTGTTCAGAAAGCATGAGATGGACTCCTGGGAGAGACAGATCCAAAATATAAACCTTTATAGCCAAGATTTCTCACTTTCTCCCTCCTCCTCATTCAAGGACCCTGCTTTTAGATGGTTTATTGGTAAAGAAAGCTTGCCTAAATTTGCAAAAAGGTTGATTGGTAGGAAATGTAATTTTATCCTAAAAAGTGTGTTTGATTCAGGAATTCATCCTAACCCTTGTCTGAAGACTTGAAGTGCCCAGACACGTGTTTATCTGCTTACACCTTTCCTCTGAGAAAAAAGTGGTAGGAAGATGACATGGGCTTGGACCTTTCTCCATGGAAGAGCACGACAGTTTGCTGGTGGTGCACCTTTGTACCACCTTTCTATCACCTTTGGAGAAAAAGAAAGAGAGATGGAGGAGCTGTCCTTGGAAATTAATAATGGGCTCAGCGTTATCTGGGACCTGCTCTTGTCTGGAGGGCTGGGAGGAGAAGCTCAGTGCTGCACCTAAAAGTGCAATCAAGTCCTCAAAAATATCTACCAGCTAAATTCTCGTCTCTAAAGGGCTGCAGCAACACTGGTTCGGGATTCATCAAATATTTTATCCAGGCACAGGCATCAGGTTGGCTTCCAGGAAGTGGGTGGATCAAAGTGTGAGGGGGAGTGTGTGATTTGTATTACATTAGAAATAATCAGTTAAGCCAATAGTGGTTCCAGGGAGCCCCAGCAGACCATTTCCAGTAATTGATTTTTTGGGAGCCCCGCGGATAGAGCTTTTCCTTTTTTTTCATAATGGATCTGTCCCCTGATGATTAACTAAGTAATTCCTCTAGCAATTACATCCTCTCTGAAATGACAGTTTCATGGCTTAGAAGTTACTGGGAGCTGCTCTGATCACCGAGCCTGTGCAGTTTACGCCCCCGGGGCAGTCAAACCTCATCCCTCCAACATCCCCATCCCTCTCAGCTGTGTCTGTCCCCACAGTTTGACCCCATACTCTGTTCTCTGTGCTGCCCACTTGCACATGGGAACCTCATTGCAACACTGTAAGTGTGACACAGAGATGGCAAACAGCTCACGCCCTGGCTCTGGCACAAGAGCTGTGCCTGGTCTTTGGATGGGCGCTGAGGCCTGCGGGGCAGGAAGGGAAGTGTTGGCAGATGCAGAGGTGGCTGCAGAGTGCAGGAATTGTGGCACGGGTATCTTGTTTCTCACGTGGAGCCTCGGCATTTGGTGACACTGGGGACGCGGTGGTGCTGGGCAGTAGCTCAGGCGGGAGTGACTTGACCTCTCTCAGCAGCCACAGGGAGGTGAGCGTTTGCAGTTGGAGGTGTCCCCTCACAGAGGAAGAGTCTCCATCTGCGTGCGGGGCCAAATGTGACACAGACAGATGATCTGGATGTCAGTGTTGCGCACTGAGATGCATTTTGGGCATACCTAGGATATAACAGACATATTTCTGGTATTCTATTCTATTGTATTTTAAATTGCCTCCTTAATTCTAATAGTTGAGCATGATTAACCACTTTCACCTTTGAGTGGGAGCTGCACAGGCACATCTTTTCCCAGAAGAAAGCTGCAATCTTGAGGGTGTGTGATGGAGACAAGTCCCTATGGCCACTGGCCAACAGCGAATGATTACAAACCAGCAGGGCACTCACTTCCTTTAGCTTCATATAAACCAGATAATTATCCTTTGGCTTTGGTATCATCAGTGCAGTGTTGGCTTGTCAAGTTGGCAGGAGCCTGTTCAGTCTAAGTAATAGGAAGTTTCCTCTGTGAATACTTAAAACTTTAGTAGCTATTTATTGAATAAGTAGGGTGAGAGCCAGGACATAGAAGAAATGTGAGGAGTTTCCCAGGTGACTTTCCAGAGGCTTTGAGATACTAGCAGGTCCAGCTCTAAAGTTATTAAAAGGAAAGAAAATCCTCTCTAAAGAGCTTTTGGCTATACTTCTTGCTCTCTTTCTCTCTCATTTATCTGGCCAAATCTCTTCAATTTGCCTTTATTTTGTGAAGTTAAGGAAACTTTTTTTAAAATAAATGGAGTCTTTCCTAAGTGATCTTGGTGGAAGAGAGAGAAGAAGAGAATACAAATCACAGCACCATATTTATTCCTGACAATGGGAGCTGTTGCTGCTAGTCCCGAGACAAACAGATAAGTCCAGTAATTATAGATAAGTGTTTTTGTTTGATCTGTATAACAATTTCTGCATTTTCAGGTAATTTCCCTTAGGCGTTCACAGGCAGGTGGGAAGCTGTTCTTATATAGTCTGTATTTTAATCTATTTTCAATTGACTTCTTTATGAGCAGACAAACAACTTTCTTCCATTTTTAGGACTAAGCCTTTTCCTGAGACTGTATATGAACTGAATTTATGGCAGATTTTTAATATTATACTTTCTGACTTCTGCCCTTTCCTCCAAGTAAGTCAGCAAATAAAATAAAATACCCAGTTGCTTCACTCTTGATTTTTTCCCAGTAGAAAGAACTTCAAAATGCCCTGGCATGTTGCAAGGCCGCTTTACAATACAGAAGCCAAAAGCCCTGGCAGAGATTTGTCCTAAGCCTGCTAGAAGTTATAAAAACTTCTCCAGAGAAGTGAGAGTGGTGTGTGAATAACTCCAAGCATTCATTTTCCTAGCCTTCAGATTCCTCTGAAAGCCCACTGGGATGTTCTCCAGAGGTATAAACAGACACGGAGGCGCTTTGCTAAATCCCATTTGCAAACTCACACGCAGTCAGAACTTCAGGGCTGCTTGCAGACACACTCCCCTGGCCAGGAGGTTTGAAAGCAATGAGCTGGAGCCAGCTCCATAACGGAGTGATGAAGCCCAGCATTTGCTATCCCATCTGCAACTCCCTGAAACAAAGTCAAGGTGATGGGGCAGGCTGGGGAATTAGCAGGATGGCTCATGCAGGTGTTTAGAAAGTGCTCGCCTCTCTGAAATTGCCCCACTCTGTTGGTGGCTTTAGGTGATTGTGACAAGTTTCTGGTAAGGAACAACGTATTTTTTCATGTCTCAAGAGAATGCAATAGTAGGTTGCTTGTCATTTTGACTGGAAATTGTTCTTTTATTGGTGAAGGAGCAGCAATTTGAGAAGACCTAAAGCAAACTAGGTATGTTGAGCTTTTCATGTTGTTCCTCCTCATCTTCTTCACTCTTTCTGGTCTTGTCCCAAGAGCACTAGCCTTGCTCCAGTGCAACAGCATTCACCTCTCCTGCCTCAAGTCTCAGTTTGTCTCTAACAAAAACCCCAAAAGGAGTGGCCAGTGGGTCTGGCTGAAGAAGAGAGTAGGAAGGTGGCTTCCTTTTTAGGGTTTTAAGTGTCCAGCTGAAAGCTGATGCTGGGTGAACTGAATGGCAATGCAGAAAGGCAGTGAGAGTGTGGCTCTAGAATCATAGAATGGTTTGGGTTGGGAGTGAATGTAAAGACCCCCCCAGTTCCACCCCTGCTGCCATGGGCAGAGGTACCTTCCACCAGACCAGGTTGCTCAGCACCCTGTCCAGCATGAACTTGGACACTTTCAGGAATGGCGAAGAATTTTTTATTGCTCTGAGCGGTACCTTGTGGCAGCTGCCTCCTGATGAGGGACAGTCATCCTTTGGCACTGCAAGACCTCTTGTGGAAAGGAAACATCTCCCTTGGCAGTGCTGTGACCAAGAGCCATGTCTGAATGGATTCCAGCTCAGCTTCTTGCAATATAGCTTCAAGGATGTTTCAGGGAAGTTTCTAGAGTCTAGAGTTTCTTAAGCACCTTGTCTTTATCTGACTTACTGCTACCACCTTAATGAAAAAACTGATGTTGAATTGGATGAAGAAATGTCAGTATTGGCAAATGGAGAATGAGGCTCCCATTTTGGACCAAGGAGTATCTAGTGGGGCTCATCTTGGGCAGTGTGATGGTCCCTGGCAGTGGAGGAGCCCAGGTGTTTGATTGTGGGTCACGTTAGTGTCAGCTGGGTGTCGAGGGAATGATTGTCTAATAATTATTTGACACAGTTCACTATCAGTCATGGTAGATTAAATAACAAGACATACTTTAACTCATTTAATAATTAGCTACCATCATATCAATTTGATAAAAGAGTGCTATTAAGTTAGTCTGACATAGTATTAATACAGTCTTTAATTTTTAACATAGAAGATTAAGATAAAGTGACTGTCAAGGATTGTATTGTAACACCTTTTCTAGCTATGTTGGGGTAAATGTCTTTTTTGACATGTTAACCCCTATGTCTGGTATTTTTCTGAAACTTTGTATTTGTATTAATTGCTCCATTGCATCCCTTTCCTTTGGGAAAGAGCAAATTTGGAATGGGCACCTGCCACAGCAGACCCAGTTTCAGGGGAGAAAAGGTGAAGATGTGGTGAAGAGTGATGACTGTTCCATGCCAGGGACCAGAAGGAAGGAGGATGGACAAAGGAGCTGCCTCAGGTCTGCTGTGGTGTTCTCCATTGTACTCCAGCTCTTCTTTCAGCTCTCTCTGCATTACTTTATCTGTGTAAAAATAGTAATATTGATCTTTTTTTTTCCACGTCATGTTGTTTGCTATGTCACTGCTAGCATTGCCGTACTTCACGTGGGGTTAACCACATTTCCTGGGGTGGTTTGGGAGGTAGTGAGAGCGCGAGAGCCGCTGTCCTGTGTGCTTTTCTGTTGACCACACGGAAAGCCTGGGTTTATGCTAATGTGCCAACAAAAGTTATGTGTGGTTTGTGAGTGACTTAAGCTGGTTACACCTAGCAGAATACCTTCCTCATAGTGAAATCGAGTAGGAAGTCATATGAGAAGCAGACATTTGGGTTATGATCGTGTTGTATAAATTTACTGTGCGTATATTTTGTCTTTTATTTTGCTTCTATTTTTGCTGGGGAATTTTGTGCTAGCAGTGCTTTTCTGAGCCCTTCAGGTAGCATTGTCTGGCAGGATTTTTGTTCCTTCACTTCTGGATTTAAAAGCCGTGCAGGAGAAGACTGCTGGTGGGAATCACACCCGGCAACAGGCAAAGGTACGGCAGCCTCTGGCTCTGCTTTGTCCTCTGGCCAAAGCACTGGTGGGCACCCAGGAGAAAGCAGAGCTACGGTGGGGTTTTCCAGCAAAACTTCCCCAGTAAAGGTGCTCCATAATGGTGCTGGAGTGGTTTCTTCTGAAGGAGCTCATCTAAGCCTCTTTCAAACTTATGGAAGTTTTCAGCCTGGTGGATACGCTGCCAGGATTGGCCAACCGCTGCGCAGACAAGTTTCTTTCCCATCTCCAACACACTGCCTGCTAGCTCTTTTCCATTCTTGCTTAGCTCCTGTGTTAAAATGAGTGTGACCAGTCCATGGCTGTTGATGCATAACAGCTCGTTGCCTTTGCTATTTCACCGGGTAAGTCACTGCATATTAATGTGAAGGTTTTTGGGGGTTATTTTCAGTTTAAATTCAGAAACTAGATTTAATTTTTTTCTGGTGAAAAGCTGATAGAAGAGGATATTTGATTTGCAAATAGATATTGACTAATTTGAATATTAGTTTATGTGTTTATTGCTGACATGAAGGACTAAGTGGCCACACCGTAGAGGGGTTGGAGAGATTTTTATGAAAGGGAATGGAATACTGTTATACTTGTACATTCCTTGTTAAACACCACAGTAATGCCCGTGGCTGATATTAAAAAATAATGGTGGGCTCAGAAAAGACAGAAATCAGTTTAAAATGATAAGAAGGAAAGGAATATATACTCACACACGTCTGTAGAGAGACTGTTTTAGTTCTTATTTACCCTTTGGTTTTTGAGCTGCTCTTTTTGCTGACAAGCTCTCTTCCTACACTCATATGATGAATCCTACAATACTTTTTTATTGAAGAAAAGTTTCATTGAAAATGAGGTGCAAATGATGTTACTCAGCTGGAGGGCCAAGGCTTTAAGGAAAGTAAATATGACAAGATTCTTGATAAAATCATGGGAGATGACAAGCTACTGTAACTGCTTAAAGTGTCTTTACTGGTGAAACATGTTGAATAGTCAGTTGGGAGCGGGTACAGGTAATGATTCTGAAAAATCACATTAACGGTGCTCATTCAGGAAAATGAGCTCTTGATGGGAGGTGCTAATTGTTATTAATTAAACAACTTACAGATGATATGATTAGTATTGACCCACAATATTAAAACAGTAAATTACTTACAGTGTGGGCAAGACTACAATACGGGAAATTGAATAAGTTAATAAATCAAAATTAATATGTGTCTGGAACAATTACAGCCATTAGTGGAACTACAGTCATTTTAAATATGTAAAGGGAAGTTCATAAAAGCTAATAGTGTTGCCGTGACAAGGGACTTCTTGGACCAAAACAGATATATAGACTACCCCAGATCCCATGTAATAGTGGCATCAAATGAGGGGTCACCTGTTTTCAGGAGAGGCTTTCCTTCCCTGTAGCTTTCTTAAAGTGGCTCAGAGAAACAGTTTAAGCTGTATGCAATGTACACCTCCCCAGTGAAGCCAATGAAAATTAATGACTGAAAATATCTCTCAAGATCAGGCTTTGATGTGAACTGCTCCCAGAGATTTACAAAAAATAAATTGCACTTAATTTAATAAGCCCAAATCCTGATCCACACTCATAAGGGCTTTTTAAAGTACTCTAAAATTGGAGAATTGCTAAGGGTTTAGAAGATAAACTACTGCTTGTTGGCTGCTGCTGGCTCACTGGGCTGTCAGTGATTTCATGTTGCTTTTGCTTTCTCACCAGGCTGTGTTGGTACAGCTGCTTTGTTCCAGTTTGGAGCTGGGGCCTCAGTCCATAAACCTTCTCTCACCCTGCTGAGTCCAATGGCGACGCCTGCACTGGCTTGAGTGGCTTGACGTGCTTGGTCTCAAGCTGTGGAATCTCACATATCCCTGTGAAGTTTCCATCTGTGGAAGGAAGAGAAGCTTGTGGGGTGAACTATTTCTACAACTGAGAGCAGAGGACCTTGTGTTCAAAGATCATCTTGCCCTTCAACGTGAAGCTGAGGGTCCTGGTCCCCTCTGGAATCCACATCCACTGGCTTCTGGCCTGCAGGGTTGTGAGGACACACTGAGCTACTTTTGTGGAGAGAGGGACAGGAACACACTCAGAACACACGTCAGGGCAAAGGAGGTAGCATGCTGTGGATCTGCTCTCCCTTGTGCGTGTTAATGTACGTGAAAACCAAGTGAACACCCAATCACCAGGAAATGGATTAAGTCCAGCCAAAGTTGTGTTCTGTTACTGAGGCAGATTCAACCAACAGGAACTAGTGCTGGAGGGCAACGGCAGATAAGCAGAGAAATTAGTCCTGGAGTCATTATAATCAAAAACATCTGGGTAATGTCAGTCTGCCTAAAAGGCCATTTTCATGAAGAGTTTCTGAGTACTCCTAAACCCTCATACTAACTGGCAAGAGCAAGCCCAAGCATTACCTGCAACTCTTCTTTTTTCCCCTCTCTCTGTGTGTGCGCATGTCTGTGCAATATTTATTAGTCTGGATATTCCCACAAATAAAATTTTCCATTTTCCAATGTTGGAAAACCAATGCCACTTAGGACTTTAGAAGGACAAATTGATGGCCAGACTCCTCAGCAGATGTAAATGTTTAATGAATTACTACATCTGCTGGAAAGACTTCCACAGATGTATCTTACCTGGAGATTTCAGCCAAGTCTTTATTTGTACACAGAGAAATGTTCTTTTTTAATATGAGAATTTTCTTTTCACTGACACCAGGCAGAAACGAAGAAGCAGTAGCTCTCATCCCCACCTCTGAGGCAACAGAGTTGGCTCTGGTGGATGCAATTCAGATGGAAAATGGGTACAGTTCAGCTCTCATTCCCAGGATGTATGGCCAGACTTTCAGCATCAGTGCCCTTGAATCAGGGAATATGTCCTTTGCCTTACTATTAAGTAGGGAGAAGACAAATGGGTTACTTCAGGCCAACACCGGAGTAGGAGTTTTCCACTAGGACACTGGGAGAATTGAGCTGAGTGCTGAGCATGGACTGGCATGTCGAGCTGGGTGCTACTCTGGTTTTCTCCAGCATGGGAAAATGAGGCCACAGAGAAGGAGTGGGTGGGCAGGGGACACTCCTCAAGGCACCACAGTGTGGAGGAAGCAGGGCTGACTGCAGACAGGCACCTGTGCTGCCTTTCTGGGGATGGGCAGCTTAGGGACATGAAGAAGATTTCCCTGCTAGGGAAATCAGCCAGGACAGGTACAGCGACAGGATATTTTCACTTTCCCAAGGTCAGTGAGACCTTTTGATGAGGCAGGACTAATATGCCTAATGTCGGAAAGGGGTTTTAAAATTTATTTTATTACTCAGTTTAATTGATAGCTGGCTGGGATTTTTATTGTTTGTAGAACATGCTTTGTCCCTGCTAAACCTCTCATCTTATTGGTTTAGTTCACAGTCTGCATGAGAGTCATTCTCAATAATGTTAGCATGAGACTGCCAAGTAAAAGAGAGCTCAGGCCTTTTTCAGATGCTGTCCTTGTTATTTTGTGGAATCCAAAACAGGGGAACCGATGCTTCAATGCAAACTTGTTGCAAAGACTGGTATGAGAAGGGACTGGTGTGAACAGGGAGGTGTTGCAAGACATGCCATGTAGTGAAGTGTCACTGACATCTCCATTAATGAGCTGCTGCAGGAAATTGTAATTGCACTAAAATTAGCCTGGGGAATTATTTAAGCATACTATCAGACTGATCTAATCTGTTTTTACAGGTTTTTATAACATAACCGTAGTTGGGGTATTTTTGCATACTACAAAACTCCCTTCAACTCTGTGAACATGTTGCATTAGAGACTGAGTTTTCTCTGTGTAAGCATCTCTCTGGAGCAGAGAGCTTGCCTTGTCTTTTTGTACAGAAGAGTGGAGGGTGGGTTTTTTTGTTTTGGTTTTGTTTGTTTGGGGTTTTTTTTTGGGGGGGGGGGTTTGTGGTTTTTTTTGGTTTTGGTTTTTTTTTCTTGGGGTTTTTTTTTTTTTTGTTTTTTTTTTTTTGTTGTTGTTGTTTTTGTTTTTTTTTTTAATGAGGCCACTTTAATACATTCCAAGCTTGTTGTGACTTTATGGTTCTTTGCAGCAGAGAACCTCATCCCTTAGCCCCCCACCTCCAGAGCAGCCCCTAAAACGCAGTGCTGTGTGCATCAGGTTGGTTATTCTGGTGCTGGCTCGCAGACGTGTGGAGCTTTGGTTTCCCACAGGCCCTGGTGGGATCCTCTGCAGCTCTGAAAGCTGAAGCCCATGGGCTAAGCACACCACAGGTGTTCCAATGCATGAGAAAAATAGCACCTGCTTTTGTAGATGTTTCAAACAAAAGGGAAGGAAAAGAGACACATTCTCTGACCTCTTTGCTGCAATGTGCTCACCATATTATTTCTCCTGGCCCACAGGAGATCATGTTTTCTAAAGTGCACAAATATCTCTCCCAGTAGCCAGGGCTATTTTGAAGACACTTTTCTGGTTTTTTTGTTTTTTTTTTTTTCTCTGCCATGCAGTGTCTTGAAAATACTTTAACTTTCTGCTAAAGAAAGTAAGTTTTCTTAAAGAGATTTGTGTTATAGGAGTATGTACAGAGGGAAACCCTGTCATGCATTAAGAATACCTAAGTGAACCATTTGAATTTGTATTAAAGTGTGTCATTAATCCTGTGAGATGAATGGGCTGCATCTGGACAAGGTTAGGCATGCTGTCTTTTAACCATGCTTCAAGACAAATCATGTGGTGGCAAAGTCCATCCAAGCAAAGAAACAGTCAGACAGAGGGAGGTTGCTGGCAGCCCTGCTGTCTCATCCTGCTCTTCCTTCCCCTGCAACCCCCAAAAACTTCATCTACAGAGGGGGTGAGAGTGTCCTTTCAGAAATGCTTCATGGCTGGGGTGGAGTAGAGTTGTCATCTGCACTGCCCTCCCAGAGCTAATTCCCACCATGTGTCCCCAGGTTGAGTGTGGTGCATTTTAAGAAAACCTAGGGAGGCCAAAGGATGCCCATAGGATTGGGCGGGGGAGCTTGTCCAGCTGCATTTGCACCTCCCAAGGCAGTGGTGAATGAGAGGTGCAGGCCCTAACTTTTGTCCAGTTCTAAAGCCTTGTAAACATAATAGACCAGATCAAAGGCCTCTGCAGCTTAATAGCCACTTTCTCCTTCCCTCCTAGCTTTTTGCTAAGGCAGTGCCAGGAGTACAAACCTGAACCAACAGGTTGAGAGCAAAATCACCTTTTTTCACAGGGAATTATGTTTGTGCTTCGACACCCAGGAATAAAAAGCCACAGACCAACAATTTGCTGAATACCACAGCCTGCTAGTTATTAGGCATGTACAAACCTGAGGGAATGGCTGTTCCCACAGCTGGAAGTGGGCAGGGGAGGTACTGATGCTTTTGCTGCCCTTTGAATTGCTCAACAGCCTCAACCCTCCTTGCTCCAGCAGTGAAAACTGGTGGTACCTGTTCCATTGGTGAAGGAATCCAGAAGCAGAGAAGTATCCCTCTGACTGCTCTGGGGGATCCTGACCTCCAGGAAAACACTGACTTTGACCCTCACCCATGAAGAAAGCTTCCAAAAATCCCTGGATAAACTAGAATCCATAGAAGAGTAAGATAGATCATAGAAAGTTGTGTAGTGTGTTGCTAGAGTGAGAAACCTAGGTTTTTGGGAGTTCACATGGAGTCAAGATGGAATGAACAGGGAGTTAACTCATAGTGCTTCTTCTTCTTCATGTATTCCATTTTCTCTGCAGTGTTATTAGCACGATGACTGGGTGAGATTTGCCACAGTTTTTAGTTATGTAGATGGACGAGAAATGATAATTCGTAAAGAAAAATAAGATACGTTTCTAGTGTTAATTGGACAAAAGTGATTATAAAAACCTAGAACCTGCTTGTTCGAGGCCATTTTTACACTGAGTTTTTCTAAGCACCAAGTCCTGTGAGGACAGTGACAGGTTTTGTAGATTAGATAATAATAAACCTGAAGACCGAAGAGAGAAAGTGTCCATTGTGTCTTTTTCCTGACACAGAACTGAGATAGTGAGGTCTCCCTCAGCTGAGGAACCTCCCAAGGCCGCCCAGCATCCCGCAGCCAAAATCTGATAACTGGGATCTGGGATCTTCCATTCCTAACAGCCAAGCACTACAGGTGCTGGTGGTGATTCACTGAGAGAAAAGAGATAAAACTGCCTATTCTTGCCACTTGGATTAACTAGAAGAGCCTGTGCTGGTGTATGGGAGGCAAAGGATCCCTAGCAGGCGTATTTTTGGGTGAAGTGCTGTCTTTACCCCACAGTGTGGCTCCTGGGAGTGAAATCTATTTCATGCCTTATTGTTTTCCTTGCTCCCATGCCCCAAAATGTTATTTCTGAACAACTCAGCCTGTTTATTGGAGAAGTTGATCATACCAGCTGGTGCAGATGGTATTGGAAATTAGAAGTTTTAAACTTCAGAATGTCACCAGTATTTCCAGTTTTCTTGTCAGGCTGTGCTGCCTTGAAAACAGTAAGTGAAACTTCTAATAATTACCTGATTCTTCCTGAAAACAAAGGCACGGGGCAATTTAGTCCTTGTCACCTGCAGTGCAAGGTGACAGATCATCATCAGAGGAATGAGAGCAGGATTTATGGAACGGCTTGCTCTGTAGCAAGTGGGTCAATGTAGTGTCATGCTTCCCATGAATATTCATTCCCATTTTAAAAGTGACTTTATATCAGCCATTCTGGGGTAGTTGGTGTCTCTGGAGACAATTACCCACTTAGGGGTACTGGCTAATTTGTTTGCTTTGAATTTTTAAAGAACAAAGGTCCTTTGCAGTGTGTTTTCCAAATGAGAGGTTGTTTTTTTACAGAGATGGGAAGAGTGAACCCTGTGGGGTCCTCTCCCCCAGCCTGCTGCAAGGACAAATCTTCCAAATCCTGGGGGAGTGGGGAAGGCTTTTTACCCTGGTAGTAAAGGGAACTGAGGGTGAACCAAATTATGGCTGCTACTGTCTTTCTGGATTTGGAAGGAGATTATCTCGATATCAGGTATTTTATAGCATGCCTCAAACTTCCTCTGATTTTTTTTTTCAAATTTCATGCAACAAAGTTTTATTCCAAATACGCACATCAGAGTTTAGATTGCTAACAGTGCTGGGTTAGGGGTGTGTCCAAATATTGTGCAGAAGCTGAGCAACAGCACTTCCCTAGGCAGCAGTTTTGGTCTTGATATCCAGGAGTATGGCAGAAATGGGAGCAAAGAGCACAACGTCTGTCTCTGGAGGGGGCTGGTTGCCAGCATGCAAGGGTTGCAGGTTGCAGCATGCTGGCTGACCATGTCCAGGATTATAGGAAAAGCAGCTCCATCACTCCAGAAAAGCTGGAGATCTTTAAAAGCTTGAGGTGCTGGCCATCCTTGGGAGCCCCACCTGGCTCCGTTCCCTGCTCCCCACAGCTGCCTGGCAGGCAGTGATGGCTCTGCCCGCTGCTGGGAATACATCTAAACATTTCCGAGCTGCCATTGGAATCCTTAAGAGCCTGCTTGCATTAGGAGAGGGGGAGAGGGGCCATGCAGTGAACAAAAGAGCTCCTGTAAATCTTCCAGTGCTCTCCCGCTTGGCTGCAGGTGAACTGGTTGCAGAAATCACCTATGTTGGACTTTATGTGACTAAAAGCGTGGGGCAGCCCCTGCTCTGGTGCTGAGGACATGAAAAGGACAACTTGTGGGAGCTGCCAACCCCCCTCTTCGGGCTGGCCCTGCCCCAGGGTACAGTGAGGCCAAGTGTGGGACCCAGAGGGGAGGATGCATGGAGAGGCAGCCCAATAAGCCCCAGCAGTTCACATTTCTTGGGGTATCACTGTGGGTTGGTTATTTGGGTTGCAGATTTTTTTCTGTAAAACATTTACTGCATTAATAAAGAATGTTTCACAGGGCTCTGCTTTTAAGAGAAAAGCCAAAGTGGCTTTGCAGGGTGTTGCCAGCCCTACCCACTCAACTACTTTTAGTTTTAAAAGACCTTATCAAGTTGAACACAACTGACAGGTCATATTTCGAGGAAGCAAGCCAAAAATGTTTTCACTATTTATTTGGGTAAATTCAAGTGCTGAGCAATTTAACCCCAATGCACCCTCCTGATCTGCTCGCTACAAGCATTTTAAAATTGGTTTTGTAAAGGAAAAATGTAGCTTGGCTATTTAGGCACTGACACATAAGAATGGGGTTTCTGCTGTGTTGTAAATATGTGCATGATGCTTTAGTAAAAGGTAACTGGGGAGGGAAAGGGGAAGAAAACCCCCAAAGGTGATTTCCATCAGTGCTTCCAGGCTTCACTTCCACTGTTATGCAATTAAATCCAATTCAGTTGATGCATTAGTTACCCAAAACGGAAAGACAGAAGGTTTCTATCTCTTTCTACTATTATGACTATGATGAAAGTACCACAGGACCCCATCCCTGATAGGGACTGCTATTGTCTGAGACACAAAGCTGAGTAATAAACACAGTCCCCAGGGAAGATTCTCAGCTGGTGTAAATTATCACAGCAATTAATGTGCTATTTTGAAGTATGACAATTTACAACAGATGATAATCTTCCTCCTGGCCAGGAAGAATTACTGATTTTAGCACACAATTCTATAAAGCCAGCTACAATTGCAAACTGCTCTGATTTACATGCTAGGCTAAAATCCACCTTCTCTGTCACGTTCCTCCAAATGAAGAGGATTAAGTGCAACATTTAGGTTCTCCCTCTTCTTTACAATAGAGACCTGTTGAGCACCCACCTTCCAGGTGCAGCCAGTAGTTTTTAGGCATTGCTCTTCTGGTGGAGAGTTGTCTCAGCCTCGTGAAAGTAGCCTGGACTTGCTCTGTTAACTTCACCCTGTCTGTAATGTCTCCCTGCCTCGTGTTATTGAGGTTTATTGCTCTAAAGGTGTGGGGTTTTATAGTTACTGCCTTAAGGAGTCTCTGAAATGATCTTTGGAAATTATATTAGAATACAGGCTTTGAAAAGCAAAACAGCAGGCAAAGGTAGTGTATTTCTACAGCTGTGTTGTGGCATGAAGGATAAGGAATGATGAGGTCAGTGAGAGACCCTTACTGAGCCCCTTGCCACATTTAGCTACCAGCACTGGCTTCTCTTTGCTTCACAGGCTTACTCATCTGGCACCTTTGGGCACGTGAGTATGTATCTTCTGTTACTTTTGTTGTCCTCTTTGGGCTTCACTGTATGTGGGACACCAACATCACAGAATACCCACAGGGATCATTGATTCCAGCACAGGAGCATTCCCAAGAGTCACATCATGGGCCTGAGTATGTTGTCCAAATGCTTCTTAAATTCAAACAGGTTCTACTCTGGGAAGCCCGTTCTGGTGCCAAACCACTCTCTGGGTGAAGAACCTTTTTCTAATCTCTAACCATGATCTCTGTTGTGACTGAAATACTTCTGTCTCTCCAGAAGACCCTTGAGGAGCACTGAATTCTTTAAAGGGATGCCTACAGACTTTCATAACAACAGAAGCAGAAATTTCAGAATCTGGCTGTGGGTTTAGCATCTAAAATATCTAAACCCATCTCATGCAAGGTTATTTTAAAATTTCCTTTTACTTTGTGGAGGTTGGATTGCCATTGTTTCTTCTGTGCACATTTATTTTTAAACTATGAATTACCCTGAAAACTCACAAGAGTGAGGGCCCCTCAGATGTACTTTACACCTAACACAACAACATACTAGGTTGAATCCTGTTTGAGTTTGGTTTTTTTTTTTAAGCCCAGAGATGTTTCAGAGGCCAGTGCTGTTATATGTGTGCAATGAAAACAGGATTTCTTTATCTGGTTAAGCACTTCTGGATCCTGCAGGATGTAGACATTACTATTATAATAATTGTTATGGTAATTTTCAAGGTAGGCGATAAATCTGTCGCTTAATCCATCTCTTCTAATTAGACAGCAAGCATAACATCACTATCTGGGATAGAAGGAGTCTCAAGTGAGATCAGTGTTAAAAATCTAAAATTCAAATTATCCTTTCCTTTCTGAAGATGGGGTGGGGGGCACTGTTTAAAAATAACAGACACCGTTGATTTATACGGTATCCTCTTGTCTTATCAAAAGAACACAGATTCAAATTGAAAAAGCTTTAGTGGTCCTAGTGGAGAAAAGTCTTGAGTTTAATCCTACCAGGCATTTTAAAACCATGAGATGATACAGAGCACAGATTTTCAGAGGCAAAATGAATACTTAATCTTCATCAGTTAAAAATGGCCACTTCGCTAACACAGAAGATTATGTAACTTTGAGGAGAGGGTTTAAGTGGTTACTCCAGCCTAAGTGAAACAGGATCATGGGAGCTGGGAAGGATGTGAGTGGGGGGTTTGGGGTTGACTCAGTGCTGGGGAATCAGTGCATGTGAATTTTAGACCTGACTGTAAGTTCAGATCCTGGCTCACCCTGGGCTCCCCTTACGCAGGAAAAGTCCAAAATCTTTGAATAACCCAAAGGAGCAGGACAAGCTGTGCGTGTCCCTGTGATGCTGAAGCAAGGGCCAAAGCGGTGGCTTGGCTGGTTCAGCTTGTGTGGGAATGGATTGCTGGTCACACTCCATATTGAATTTTACTCATCATTTTAATGTGCTAAAAATACTTATTTTGGAAAGGTTTTGCAGCCAATTTTACTGGTTCAAGAAACCTTTCAGGTGGTGGCTTGGAGGTCTCCTGCCCATGAACTGGAGCTCTTGTGAAGAGCTCTGTGCTCTTGCCTATGGCTTCTGGATTAGGTCTGTTATAGCTGCTTTCTCCAAAAAGCTTAGAAGTGAAAATTAATTCCAGCTTTTGCAGGAAAAAAAGAAAAAAGGTGAGTCAATCAGTTTAAAATTTCACCCACTGTGAGCTTGCAGGTGGTCTGCTAGTGCTATGTAACTTTTTATTCCATGAACTTATAACGGATGCATTTGAAGCTGGGCTGTGGCTGCAGTTCATCCTTTTCCCTCTTATTTTTTTATTGCTCTAAACTTTTTCTTTCATTAGAAAAATCAAGGTGCTTCCTGCCCGCAAATCAGAATGTTCCGAATGCCTCTGATGTAACAGGTCGTCTTGAGGAGAAAAATGTTTGTGTTTAGGGTATTTTTAGAGGATTTGAAGCATAGCAAGCAGCTTATGTCTGTGGCCCTAAACATGAGTGGCAGGGGCTTGTCACTCATAAAGCCTTATCTGATGCAGAAGCTTTCCTCCATCAGGACCTTCTCTGTTTTATCCTACTGTGGAGACGCTATGATGATTAGGTCATTAATTAATAATGGTATCCTGAGGACATTGTCTTAATCCAATGCAGTAAAATAGAGTACTGATTTATTGAGTTGTTTCTTTCCTCTGCCTTAAAAGACTGAAAACACTACTCCCTCCCAAAAACCCTCACACAAAAAAACCAAACCCCAGAAGTGGAGTTTTTCACAGTGGCAAAATCTAGACAGAGTGAAACTGCTGCACAGGCTGGAGGGTGGGGGAAGAGAGAGGAAAACCCCGTTTTGCTTCCTCTTCTGTCAGAAACAGTGTGTATAAAACAGCTAAAGTAGCTTACAAAGAAAAGCTTTGCAAACAAGGCTGAAAGCATTCACCCCTGCCTCAACAACAGCCCCTGGGATGTCCTGTGTGGCCTTGCTGGCTGGGATGGACATGTCTACTCAAGGTCAGTCTCTGCAGAAGCATTGCTTTTGGAGGAGATGTGCAGATTAATATTAGCCATGGGCCTTCCCCTACCAGCTCTTTTTTTTTTTTTTTTAATGTATTTTAATTTATATTGGCTTAACTCAGATCAAAATCAAGACCACTGTGCCAATAAACCCACAACCACTATTCTGATGGGATATGAATTGGTGGCCTTTTACTTAGACCGGCTTGCATTGGTTTCATATACCAACATGATCATCTGGCATTAGCATCCAGATGAAGGTCTTAAAAAAGGAAAATTAACATGACATATTGGAGGTGACATTCAAATACAAAGTCCCCCATCATTTTCTTGAGTAGAATTCTGCAATTATGACAAAATGAGCCCATTATGTGCTGGAGGTCCTTTCAGACTGCGGGACAGCCTTGCAGGCTGGGAGTGCAGCAGTAACACAAACCACACTTTGTGTTCATACAGTATTTGACAGCATTAAATATAACACAGGCTCATCTAACCTTCACATCTCCATTCAGATGCCTGACAATAGCAGCAGTATTGTTTTATTATGGACTGAAGTGCATCTTGACTGCCTTTTCTTTGCCCTTCAGAGCATGCTGGAAGGATCTAGATATCCTTTTTTTTGGTGTATTGAGGGAACTGAGGCAATTCTTAACTCACACATCTTTCCCACGGCATGGACAGCCAGCTGTGGGGGCTCAGCATGTTTATAGCCCTGTCAGGGGCCAAGCCTTCTGCTCCCAGTTCAAGGTCAGCACTGAGTATTTGGTGAGTGGCAAGGAGCTGTGAGGAAGGGATGGGAAATGAAGGAGCAACAGATTGGCCACACGGGTACAGTTTGCCTTTTCACACAATCAGCAGCAGCATGGAGGGGATACAGGGCTCTGTGGCCGTGGGTTAATCTATCCTGACAGCAGAGATGTCAAGGTATCTTTGCTTAATGGGACCTAGAGATAATTAGATTTAGCACTCAGGCCCAAGCTGTGAACTTCTGGAGTGAAGTGGCTCATAATTGGTATTATTCCCCATGGTGGGGTCAGGATGTCTGCCTGGCCAGGAGTTGGCTGGGGTGAAATATTTGCTGAAGTCCCCCTTACTTTCTCCTGAGCTTGGAGTAACAAGCCAGAACCTACAGTTCCTTCCTCAGGGTGAAGCTTATTTTGTTCCCCCTCACTTCAGATGACTTTCCTGCCCACTCCCCAGTAGTTAATCTCAGAGGAAAATTTTGAGGGGGGGGGAGGGAACGATATAAAATAGTTGTGTGGGGTGGCTTTTTTTCCTGTTTTTGGTTTTGGTTTTGGTTTGGTTTTTTTTTTGTGTGTGTGTGTATTTTATTTTTTTTAAAATTGTAGTCTTATACAGCATTTCAAACCATCCTTAGGAAATAATAAACATTACAGAAGTCCATAATGAAAAGAAAGATGAAACACAGTTATGCCAAAACTTAATTTAAAATGCAAATTTTCTGGAGAAACTGCAAACCCCTAATTGCGGTGTTCTCTCTAATCGCTGCTTCAAAAGCTCTGTGTGCTCCCTTCATCCCTGCGGGAAGGGCCTCAGCTGCGGCTGTGCTGCCACACTCTGACCTCTCCAGTGAAATACGGGTGACCCAAAATAAAACCAAGAGGGGAAGGGGGTGGCTGGGGCACCTGTCCCGCCCTGGGGTCTGCAGTGGGTGCCCCAGGAGGAGAGCTTGCACCACGGACAGGGTGGGAGCAGTGATTTACAGGGAATACTCTATGAACCTGTAGGTCTGGAGAGCACCAACCTGCTGCCTGCACCTTTGAGTCTGTAATGCCAAATAAAATGTAATTGCACTTTAAAAGAAGTTTAGCTGAGAAATAAGGAATTACTGCAGCTGTTGAGATGCATTTTCACAGAGCCTGGTAAATGAGAGCTTTAAAAAAATGTACTTCATTGTTGAACAAAATGTTTGTAGTTCTTCAAAGTTGTCCTTGGTGGCAGAAATTCCTGTCTGGACTATGTAGCAGACAGCCTAATGTGCTCCACACACCATCACAGCCTCCAGGAGGGCACCTTTTGCCTCTGGTTGGATGGCCAGATGCAGGGGGTCCTCTCCCCTGCCTATATGGGCTACCACTGCCCAGTGTCATGGTAGGAGTCCCAGTGCTTGCAGATGGACCTGTGGCCATGCTCTGGTCATCAAAGATGTCCTCAAGGACAACACAGAAGCAATCATATCCCGTGTTCTCAGGCAGGCTGGCTTCCTGGGAATATCTCCAATCACTTTCTGAAGCTGTTTGTGTTTTAACCTTTGTGTTAAGTATCTCCCATGCTTTTACTCCAATTCCTTGTGTGGCGTTGGAGGAGCTTTGTCAGGCTTTGTGCTGAGCATCTCACAGTGAATTCAGAAGAACTGGGTGTTTATAACCTGTTCAGCCTTCCTGTGGCTTTTTCTTCTTGTGGTCTCAGTTTCTCTTTAGTTAGGCTTCATATGTGTACTTGAGATGCTCTGAGACTGATTACTGACAGGCACTGGAATAATTTTGGAAGCTCTGATCACTGTGGGAAGGGCTGATGCCTCCATCTCCCTTGCACAGGCTGCCCAAGGTGGTGACAGACACCAGGGTGTTGCCCTGCCTGCCACAGGACTGTGAGGTTCATTTCAGCACAAGGGGAAACAGCAGTCACATCTCCACTGAAAGGCACCGAGCAGTAGGGGCCTCACAGAGTCACAGGTGGGATTTGCTGGCTCTGTACTCACCATGGCTGCAGGACACGTTTCCCTTCCCAGTTTCCCCTGTGCTCTAGAGTGCTGCACATCACCTAAATTTTGGCAGTGCACTGAGCTGAAGCACTTGCTTTGTCTTTTCACTGGCAAAGTTCCTCAGAGTCTGGGGCACATCTGGGATGCAGGTAGGATGTCTCTCTGAAACTGTGGTGGGTATGAGGTGCTGGAGTGATAGGTTTTTCTTGTGCCTCTGACCCAGCAGGGTGCTAATGTGAGCAGTGGAAAATACATTACCTTTTAAACACTATTCCACCCCCCATGATATTCTATGATTTACAAGGCTAATTGATGTCTATCACCATGACTTACAAGAGAATTTCAGTCCAAGGACTCTCCTCACTCTCCAACCAAAACAAGGACTACTTCTTTCACGTCTCCATGCTGTTCCTCTACATTGTCCTTTCTCAGTCTCTATTTCCTTTCACTCAGGAGAAAGATCTGATGTCTGCAGATCTCAATCTGGGTCTTAAGGAGTTAAATCTCTTGCAGGCAAACAGAATGAAAACACAGTAGAACACTGGAATCCATGCTGAGGCCTGGGCCAGAATATCGAAAGAATGCAGTGGCCAGGCTGGGCTTGGGCCATCTTTAGTTCACAGACTGCTTCCAGTCTTTGCCTGTGTTATCAGGCTGCTTTGCAGTCTCTGTTTATAATCCTCCATGGGATCCAAGATGGGGGGAACAGCCATCATGTGACTGCTATAATCCATTCCTTCCCCCTGCTCAGTAATGTTCAATGGCAGTGGCATTTTTAGTCCCAGGCCCTCTCGGGATTGCAAAGAAAAACAGAACTCAGCTTGGCCGGCCGGGCCCTCCTGGCCTTACCTCCCCTCCTGCTGGTGGGCTGGGTTCCATCTGAAACCAGCACACCAAGAAATTAGGATTGAAAATGTATGCATCATTTAAAGCTACTGTCAAGTGATTTCTTGCTTAATTGGCTGTAAAACATTAACTGAGTGTTCTACATTCAGCCTTCAGTAACAAAGTGGAATATGCATACTCTATATTATGCATATGTAATAAATAGTTATGTATGATCTATATTATGCATAATCCATTATGCATAACATGTATAATCTATATTAGGACAAGCCATTATAACTGCATATCCAGATTATAGATACATCTTCTTTCATTCAATAGAAAACAGTTTTGTATACTTAACCAAATCTTCTTATTTCAGCAGCAGAACAACACATTCCCAGGTTCACAGGAGGATGTGAAAATGTCACCTTGTCTAAATCTGCGTATATTTAATATCAGTTCCAAGAAATGTTTGTCTTCATTTATCCAGATACATACAGAGATCTGCAGAACATTAGGTACTTGGGCAGCATTCTGATTCTGGTTGGAGCCTTATCTGGCTAATCATAGAATTAGGGAATATCCTGAGTCAGAAGGGACCCACAAGGATTCTCAGGTCCACCTTCTGGCCTTGTACAGAACAGCCTCAGCATTCACACTGTGTGCTAGCTTTTACCAATGACTGTGTTGCCTTCCAGGTGTTTTTCAATACCTCCCAGAATTACCTTCTTCATGATTTTACAAGACATTGAAGTGAAACTGACAGGCCTGCAGTTACACGGCTCAAATTTCTTGCCCTTCTTGAAAATTG
>VWZN01011878.1:2627-44469 GCA_013396955.1 Regulus satrapa
CTGGCGGGCTCGGGCCGGTGCCAAATGGCCGCGGGGCCGGTCGGGGCCCCGCGGGGGGGGAAAGAGGCGCGGGAGGGGTTTGCAGGGGGGGAGTTCCGTCGGGATCCCGGCCACAGAAGCACAGCAGCGCCGCAGCGACAGCAGGGAGCGGCGGACGCCTGCAAGGGCGGCGGGGGTCAAACCACGGGGACTGAACGGTGGCATTACGGTGAGGGTAGCAATGCCGTGAGGCGGGCAGGGGCTTGCTCAGTGACCCCGAGAGCCTGAATGCATTTCCCATCGGGCCCTGTTAAAGGTATTTTTCACTTAACATACTTTTCGGCCGCCTTCAGAAGAGGAGTGCCAGGCAAATTTATCTAGCGAGCTACAAAGAAAGCCTGATACACGGAGTGTAATCAGAACTGCAGCAGAAAACATCTCTTGTTGCTTAAAACAGGCACAGACCTACAGTGCCCTGCACTGTGGAGAACTCGGTGGCAGGAACACAGCCAGAGGAAATGTGAAGAGGTAGGGCGAACATAAAGCAAGTTGGTTGCAGTGACTCCTCTACATGGTAAGGAATCTACAGTCAGATTTACTCTGTTATTCATGTACAGCTAGTGAAGCAATCAGGTTGTCTTAAGCAGATTTAATGTTCAAACATTGCAAAGGAAAGGGATTGCTGTGTTTCTTTCTCTGTAAAAACGGGAACTTCGCTGTTAAAGTCCGCTCTGATCGCTGAAGCAAACATGATTTCCCCTCTCCGTTCTTATCAGTGAGGCTAGTTGCTCCTGCTTTCCAGCCTAGTTGGTTTCTTTGTGCTCATTCCCATTAACTCTTTAAGTGCAAGAAGAGAGCATGTAACTTGAAGTATAAGCGTGGTCTGGGTTGCTTTTTTTAGAGACAATTTTTGATGAATTGAAATGCTGAAACAAATTTCAAAAATCATTGCTACAGCCTCAAAGATTGGAGTAATAGCAGGCTGCGACAGCAAGGTGGCCCTGTTCTACTGCCCAGCTTAACATCGCACTGTACCTCCTGAATCCGGCTTTGGGATCAGGGATCTGGCTTTTTCAAAGTTGGTTTTTCCAGTGCATCAAGGCTTTCTGGACGTGTTACGCACTGCAGTTGCACAGTCCAGCAGTAGGACGGAAAAAGTGGCATGAGCACCCCTGTTCCAGCAGCACCTCCTCAGACATGCGCTTAAATCCAGAGATAAATTGCAGCTACTCTTTGTTTTGAGTCTAAGCTTTGGCTTAAATTTGAACACTAAACCGGCGTTTCATATCATGCAGTAGGCCACATCAACGGTTCTCAAACTTGACTGGGGGTGTGGTGGAGAAAGATGCATATGTGTTGACAGATAACTAAATACTGCCTTTCTAGACTGCCTGTCTGGAGATCCTTGTGCTGTTTAAGACTTGGCAAAAATTGTTGCCTCACTATGCCAGTTATTTAAGTGCTGAAATATCCCAGATCAGCTGAATTCCATTAAACACGAAGTGCAAAGGAAAGTTATCTCAAACAAGCAATGTACCAATTGTAAAGTTGTTGCATTTACTCCCCAAGGAAGAAAGGATTCTCATCAAGAGGGGGATGAAGGGGTTAGCCAAATTTAATGTGTTATTTTTTTGTTAAATGAGCTTTAACTTAGGTTACTGTAAATTGAATGAAAAAAGGAGATAAGGAGCTTTTGGGTTTAAAAGTAAAAATAAAGCCCAAAGCTTTCATTACTATCTTACAGCTTCTTCTAAGTAGTACTTTGCTGTTGCAGTTCTGAAATTAATGAAGTGTACATGGATTATTGCTGAGTGTATTTTACTTCAAAGCTGGTTATTCCCCAGAAGTCAGAGGTTTTGCATGTCTTTTAATACAGTACTTTCCAGGCCACTTTTCTAATGCAAACTTCTGGGTTTTAACTCAATGCTAGAGGAGCAAAATAACATACTTACCTTTGCATCTGTGACAACATAAAATCAAGCAAGAAGAAGAGCTGATGCTGGGGATTGTTTTCATGACACTTAAGGCACCTTGAGAGTTAGAGCTCGCACAAAGAGATGGGCCCACTCACATCCTCCCAAAGCAACATGGTTGTTAGAGCACTTGGCATTTCTTTTATACCTACCACAATTTAGCCAGCACAGGTGAATGCATCTTGTCTGTTAAAAAGCCCAGCTCCATGTATGTGAGCCTTGCTGTCACACAGCAGCTTCCCCCATTTCCCTGTGCTGCCTTACTCAAAACAAAGAGTAGCTGCAGTTTATCACTGGCTGCAGCACAGCCCTCAGAGCAGCTCTGAGGATGGTTTGGTGGCAGCCCAGCTTGTGGTCGTTCTGGGAATTAGGAGGAGGCTCTAGGCATAGATCTGAAAGGTTTCTGCATCAGCTCTGGACAGCTTTTGTGTGTAGACCTCTCTGCTTGTCCAACTCCCAGCTGTACAAGTGCTTCTAAAACAGAAATTAACAAGTGATGTGTGTGAATGCCTACCTTGAAATGCTTGCATATTTGAGCATGTGGGAGGGGAGAGGGGGAAGAAAAGCACTTAGCTGGATTTTTTTCTGTTTTTATGTACTGCTCTTAATGACTCAGTCTGCAGTGATTTTGCATAACTGAGGAGGTTGCAGAAAAAGGCTATCTTATGTCTCAGTTTCTGGGAGGAGCAGTCATATGACCATTGGGCTAGTCTGGAAGCTAACCCCTTGAAGATGCAGTTTTATAGTCAGCATATTGTAAGGAATAGAAAGTTCTTGAGAGTATACTTCTGAAAAGCTACCTGATGCCCAAGAATATTGGAATATGTTAGTAAAATTTCAAGTTATCTGTTCAGCATTACATAGTCTTTTCCCTGTTGTAAGCAGCTTGAAAAAGCATCACCGAGTACTTTATCCTGACATTTCTTCTTTAGCATAATTCAGGGATCCTTTCTGGTATTAGAATGTCATTAATGACAGAATCCTTTCATCTGCTGTGGTGCAGTGGTGGTTTTTTAACAACTGCACAGCAGTAATAGCAGTTGAATTTAACCATCCCAACCCCCTTTCCCCAGGGCAGAATAATTTGCTTTTCTTGGTGTTTAAGTGTTTTCACTAAGTGTTTGCATAGCATACCACCAGGTAAAATACATAGGCCCTATTTCCAGAGCTCTCTGAGAGTACACTGCATATCTTTGGTACACAGCAGATAATAGGGACCTTGCCCTACATTTCTTACCCCTCCCTACACCAAATAAAAAGTCAGTCCTGCTATTAATTTGATCACTACATTAAACATAGTAAGCCCAATTATCCATTGCATCAAAATGTATTCTGCCATCATGTTATTAGACCTCTTATAGATCAAACTGGAGGCAAGTGAAGGGAGAATGTTTTCTTTTTTCCTATCTGTACCTATATCTGCTTTGAACATGGGCTTTGTTAGCTTCTCCCATTAACTAACAAAGAGATATGAATCTTCCACATCCCTGTGTGCCTTCTCCAGATGTGGATTAAGTTCATTAATGGCAACAGTAATCTCCTAGACTGTCTGACAGGTGTTGATGTGTGCACCAGCACCAGTGCAGACTCTCACTTTATGTTAAATGAATGGGAACCAAGAGTGAGTTTGAAGCAGATTGTCTCCATGTACTGCACATTGACTTGAACATGGAGTTCTCAGATGGATGGATCTCATTAAGATCTCAGAGGCTGCACCACCTGTGAATGCTTAACACTCCCCACAACTCATAGGTGGGAAAGTCCATGAAGGTAGGCAAGAGCTAACCTAAACCAACCACACGCACAGAGCCCATAGTGAGAGCACAACACTCAGCATCAGGTATTTTCATTTGCAGACTCAGGCTTATTCCTGATATAGACATTGCCAGCAGTAATTATAAAAATCCAGTTTAGCATGAAAATAATTAAAATTTGACGTATTGAACTCCCCCAGAAAGAAGACCTGTAAGAAATGGGAATATTTGTAAGGAAATTTGATCCAACAGAAGTCTAAAACAGTCCCAAAGACCTCACACCACTCCTGTTCAATCTTTTAGCACTCTACAGGAAGCTCTACAACTGGTTGCATAGTTTTGGTGGACACCAGAAATTGAAGGTGTAAACTCAGGGTGATACACCAAGATCTTAGTGTAACATGAGGGATCCATCACTTGAGGCTGAGAAATGTGTGTAAGGGTACCTGGGAGGTAGGAAAAACTGAAAAGATACTCAGAGTACAGAGGCTTTTGTGGATACACATAGTTCATTTTGGCAGGTTGTAAGTAAGTAGAAGGAATGCAAGTCTTGTGAGAGATAAAAATAGATTGGTCCTGTTCATGGCATAAGAGAACCATGAAAGAAGTTTTAACATTAAAACCAGGCACAGAAGCAAAAGTTAAAAGGTTAGAGAGCTGCAAGAACCTGCTCTGGAAAGTGGTGAGATAAGAGTGATTAAGATTCATTTGATAGGCTTGGAGGAGATTCACATACTTTCCAAACAGGTGTGGTTTTTTAGAGGTTGCTGCTGGGCTGCTGTTCAACCTGATGGGGGAAAAAGTGTAAGCCAGTAGGGGAAAAACAGACCTTGCCGGGTAAAGAGTCAAGGATAATTTAGATGGACACAGAGTGAGGAAAATAAGCCATGAAATACTTTATTTAGCAGGATGATGTTTTCTCCTGAGGTCTAAAAATGAGGAACACTATTATCTTGAAAATCCTTCATGTCTGGTCAGTACAATGCAAACATCACTAGGTCTTACATATAGCCTTGCTTACTCTGATTTCTATTATAATTTTCTTCTGGCCCCTCTGCAAAATTAAAACCTCTTCAAAGTACATAGTTACCATCCTTTCAAGTGGGCTTCCCTGTCAGTTCCCTTGTCTATGCCAAGCAGTTGACAGGATTTTTTCCCCTGTACTATCTCTGCGCTATTATCTCCAGCCATAATAAAGGCAGAATTTGGAGAAACATTTGCCACATTTGATGGTACTGGTTGTCCAATAAATATCTTATTAATGAGCAGGAAGGAGACACAGCCTACCTGTTTACACGAGTGAATGGCACAGCACTCTTTTTGTGTGACTTCAGTATCACACATTTAACTTCCAGTCAATAATATCTTTGCGCTTGAATTTTTACTTTGGCACCTTCATACCATCTTTCCCTAGGATCCTGAGAACAACAACATGGTGTAGCTCATACACCAACGCATTTTGACTACTGAGTTTAGATGGAGGAATGATGTTGCTCGTTCTAGTAGGACTGGAAAGCAGCTGTCAGCACTTAGAACTGCAATGTGAGCTGCATGTGAGTTATTAGAACTGCAGCTATCTAAGCTTAATCCTGGCATCCAGGAACATGTCCTCAGATTTTACTGGACTCATATATTTGTGGGCACAGCTGTACAAGCACTAAGAGAGAAAACTACAAGCCTACATGCTTCAGAGCCTGCACTTACAGTTAAAAGCATATAGCATGCCTAGCACAAGTGAAAGGGAGAGCTGCTATGTGCAACTTGATCATTACATTTGGTCTACCGGTTGCATAGACACAAAACTGCTCTGCAAGTTCTGGTTTGCTGTAGTACATTTCTACATGTAGCATGATTACAGAGCCCACCTTAGCGGAAGCTTTAGAACAAATAGTACTTCTAAGATTTCCTGTGCTGAAGTACATAGAGAAGATGGAAGCTATCACACACCACTTGGAAAAGGGTAATTAATAGCTTACAAAGACCCCCATATACACCACATAACAGTCTTCAAAAATAAGATGTCAAAAATAAAAATATATCAAAATTTGAAGCCTAGAAGATTTTCTTCGAACTTACTTTCCCACCTAAAGTGGCTGTAGTTTCCTACTTTAAAATGACTCTTCTTAATACTAGAAGCACAGAGGTACCTTCTCTCAAATTTTGGTACCTCTCCCTTGCTACTCTTTATAACCTTCCATCTTTGAGTCTCACAGGTGCAAAGCTTTCAGTTTAATTAACCCTGCCTTATCCAGAAGTGGTGAGAAGTGTGTTTATCTGAATATTAATCTTGCTAGGTATGAAAGGCTAATGCTTAAAAAAAAAGTTGCTATATTTCTGTCATTTTGGGAATTTGGGGATTTGTTTGTTTGGTTTGTTCTGATTTGTTTTTCTGTTTTTCTGGTCAGAATTCCACAGGCTTCTGAGTAAATGAGTTAATCCCAGGGGTGTACACTGTTAAACACAGGATGTTTGCTTCCCATGTTTATTACAAAATTTACAGTTATCTCCACAGAACTTCAATTTATATGGAGTTTTGCCACCAACTTAAATAGGTAGCTCACGTCTGAGTTCATTAACAGAATGGAAAGGTTTACTCCAAGTGTGGGATGTTGTAGAAAGATTGGAAGCTGAACAGTTGCCTTTACATGGTGAGCATGCCTGAGCTTGATGAGGTTATTTCCTGAACCTAAACTATAAACAAGAGACCATACAAAGTTGCAAACCTGCATATGGGATGCATCTGCTGGAAATTATGACAAAAAGTAACAATCTTCACCTCACTGAACTTAGTGAAATATTTTCCATGTGCTTGATTGGAGCCAGGATTTTGCTGTAGGCACTTACATTTTAATTTTGCAGGAATTAATCTACATTGCACAGTAAATACCTCTGAAAAATGTTTTAGCTTCTCTCCATCCCAGTTCTCCCTTTTTCTTTAGGGTGAGTTTTAAATTGCTTTCCTAAACCTTTTCCATCTCCATTCCCCCTTTTAAATCAGAAACTTAATACATATCCTTTCAGCATTGTGCTTGAGCAACACCAATGGCATCACTTTTACACTGTATTAATCATGATGCACAATGGTATGATGCCTTCCATCAGAATTGCAAAGCACTTAACAAATATTAATTAAGTACTGTGTCTCTGTGAAGTGTGTAAGTAATTAATTTTATAAGATAATGCCATTTAAAGAAGAGAGAAGGGTAGTTTCTCATCTTAGTGCATAGCCTCTCACTCAGTTACAGTTACTTTCTTCCTGGGTGTCTAGACCTGAAATAAGTTCCTTATGCAGCTTTTGTAATCAGCATCAGTAACAGGCACATTTGTGAATCTGAAATGCAAGATACCTTTATGGTATGTGAAAGCACATCCTCTCAAATTCATTGTCAAATGTAATTGTGGTAAATCAAGTCAGTAGACAACACAGGGGAAGAGTTTGGGACTTAAGCTCTAGCCCTGCATTCACTTCAGTAGAGCAGGTGTTCCTAAACTTTTGGTGTCCTACGTTTGCTTTCGTTCAGGTAGCAAAGGCCTTCCTTTTCCCAGACACATTTACTCTTTGGACCGGGAAATCACATTTAGGCAGATTGTGAGGGCTTCATAAATTTCATAAATTTGTCTAGGCTTTCCAGATGCATGGTAGGTGTAGAGAGCAGACACTTCTGAACTGGTCTGAACTGGTTGCTGCATGCTTGGGAACTCTGGATGTTAGCACTGTGAGCACACACAGCAGTTACAGGACAAGAAAGCCCCTCACAGGAGTAGCTGTGTACTGTGATGTTCAGCCATGCATATAAAGTGCAACACATCAGAAACAGCAGACTTGATGTAGACATGGCTGTGCAGTCAGGCCCATGCTTTCATGGGGAAGCTATATAGTTATTTGCATATAGATTATACATCCCCTGTTTGTGTGCGTTCAGCTACTGGATATGTACAGTTTTTTCTACCCATGAAATTCTCTGCAGACCTATGGGATATCTGCCACTCTGGTTTTCACCCTGATATACACACTCCTCCAAAGAACAGGACCCTTACTTGTTCTGCTTCTTCTGTCAATTCCTTTTTTCCCTTCTAATAACAGTCCTTACAATAAGACAGTTCTTCCATGAGACACCCTCAAACAATTTCAGTTTGCACAGTTGAGAGAGGTTGCAATCCCCAGTCCTTTTTCCCTCCCCAGGACTTCTTGGTCTTCATAATTCTGCTGCTTACTGTGCCCTGGTTCTGACATGTGTTGGATCTCTCCATTAGCCACTTTGACTTATTAGCCTGGAAGAAAACCAGTAAAAAGGTGGGTAGCTTTCTCTGGCGTAGTGAGGTAAATAGTTAACTAAATCACAGATATGAGATGTAGAGGATTAGCAAATTTGATGGTGATACCAAGCTGTGAGGTGTGGAGGGAAATGATGATGCTTGGCTGGCTTGAAAGGTAATCCTCTGTGAACCTCATGAAGTCCAACAGGGCCAAGTGCAAGGTGCTGCAGATGGATTGGAGCAATCCCAAGCACAATTAGGCTGGGCAGGAAATGGATCGAGACCAGCCCTGGGAGAAGGAGTTGGGGTGTTGATTGATGAGAAGCTTGACATGACCCAGCAATGTGCACTTGCAGCCCAAAAATCCAGCCCTGGGCTGCATCCAAAGCAGCATGGCCAGCAGGGCCAGGGAGAGGATTCTGTCCCTCTGTCCCTCTGCTCTGTTCTCACGAGACCCTATGTAAAATGCTTTGTCCAACATAAGAAGGACATGGACCTGTTAGAACAAATCCAGAGGAGTGCTGCGAAGATGCTCAAAGGGCTGGAGTACCTCTCCTGTGACAACAGACTAAGAGAGTTGGGGATGTTCTGCCTAGAGAAGAGAAGACTCCAGGAAGACCATGGAGCACCTTTCCTCTACCGAAAGGGGACCTTTAAAAAGCTGAAGAGAGACTTTTTGCAAGGACCTGTGATAATAGGACAAGAGGGGGATAGTTTTAAACTGAGAGTAAGTTTGCATTAGATATTAGTAAGAAATTCTTTACTGTGAGGATGTTAAAACAGAAGAAGTTGTCCAGAGGGATGCCACATCCCTGAAAGTATTCAAGCCAAGATTAGATGGGGCTTGAGCCTCCTGAACTAGTGGGTAGCATCCCTGGCCACGGCAGGGGGTTTGGAACTAAGTCATCTTTGAAGTCCCTTCCAACCCAAATGATTTCTGTGATTCTATGATCAGGGAGTACCAAGATGTTGCAAGTGCAGCTGGGAGGATGGCAAAGAGATTGAGAGACCTGACCTCTCACTTTTGCAAGTGACTTGTTAGATCAGCTTAGCTGCCTGTGAAGTGGTAATTTGATTTGTTTCTTTTACAGAACAGAGGTTCTACATTGCCTCTTTTTTTCTTCTCCTTGGAAATGCCATTCAGTCTGGGAAAATTTGGGTGGATTCCATTTTTCATCATGGCAACACATTAGAATAATATGTTTGGAAGGGTTATCAAGGATTTTCTACATTGCTTTCCTACGAGCATTTGCATATAAACTTCCTTCCATATATTTCTGTGAAGTGGGTTTCATATATTTCTTATACCAACTGGGTTGTTTTTCACTGCTGTTCATATGTTGGAGGCTAAAACCACTGTTATAATCATGTTCATAAACCTCTATGATTTTTTCAACCTGCTTATTCTGATACTATGTTATCCTCAAAAATACTTCTAATCCATTATCTTTCCCTGTTGAATTAGTTTCAAAATTGTACCTAAAGCTAAATACACCTCCCATGCTATGTGGAAACTGCTTTGAAATTAAACAGAAATTTGAGAAGCTTCTGTTGGCTGTCTTAGAGAGTATCAAGCACATGAAATATTCCTCTCATCCCCCTGGAAAATTAAAAAATAAATAAAGATTTTTTTTCCCTACTTCCAGCTAGATTTGAACTGGAAGAACATAAAATCACACCATGATGAAATTATGATTTTCCCTTCAGTATTGTTTGAGAAATGATGGAAGACTTCAGTGCATTAATAAAGCAGTTTAGACACCCATCTGCCACAGTAGTAGAGCTCAGAAGATCAAAAGAACATTCTCATCTGCTTGACACACACACCCCCCCCCCAGTGTTCGTTCATTAATGGCATACTTTTAGCGTAGATTATAACTGTACACATTGTACAACAAAGCAGTGCCATGAAGTCCCCTGTCCCTTCTGCTCCCGAGAAGGAGCAGAAAAAAAGTGGTCAATTAAAACATTCTCAGCAGCTGAGCATATCCAAACACTGACGTTTTACTGTGAACTTGGGAAGAGTGGGAAGAATAACTGCTCACCACCATCTTCATTTAATGATATTGTTCAGATTAAATCCCCCACTGGTAGAAAAATCCCTGGTAACATTCTAGCTTTCAGAAGTCATGCTCTAAAAGCATACACAGTAGAGGGATGTTGTAGTATCAGTGCTCCATAAAATATGGACAGATTGGTTTGGGGTTGCCCATCTGTTTTGGTGACAGAAAGTGGAGGTCTAGATATGTGTATCTTAAACCATATATGACCCATTTTAGGTTCTGAAGTGAAAGAGAGTTTGTCCTTCCCTGACAGAGACGAGATCCATTGTGGTTTTCCCAATACTTGTTCCATAAGGTCTCTAAAAGACCCAAACTTACCTGAAAAGTAAAAAGCCCATGGTGGGGGGAGAGGGGTTGGAGCTAGACAACCTTTAAGGTTCTTTCCGGTGCAAACCATTATATTATTCTATGATTTGCTTACGGGTTTTGCAATTTTAGAAAATTTCTCACCCAGCTTAGGAAAATCCCAGTTGTAATGAGGTTAACTGGGTAGATTCCAGATCACACTCATTCCTTGCATGGTAGCATTAGCTTAGTGGCAGAGCACCAGAAACGAATCTGGCCCTTTCTCTCCATGAAAGTGAAAGTGTGTTAGGCAGGTGTTTCAGCATGCAGGGTAATGTGCCTTTGGATTGTACACAGCTAATCCTCTTTATACTTTGCTGACTGTAACCTTCTTAGTCTTACATGAAATGTATTTGTTGTCTTTTCCTGAGTCTGATCCAAAGCCTGTTGAAGTCAGTGGAAAGAGTCCAGATATTTTTTCAGTAGTTTTGGAGCTGACTCTATATGAACAGCTGGTCTAGCACTGAGTCTTCTAGTTGAAAGACAAAGAAAATAAGCAGCACCAACCACATTGGACTTGGCGCTCTATTAAATATATAAATGAAAGTAATGTGAAACTTGTAAAACCAGACTGGACAAAACACTGTGAAACATGCTGCAGGGAACAGTCTAGTGCTAGCAGGGGATTAAGTTAGCTATTTAATGATTTATTTTCCATAGCTTTTACTTTTCCACATATTCTGTAATATAACAGTACTTTTTTTTCTCCTTGGGCAAATAGCTGTCAGACAGCAGCACTGGAATGAGAACATATGTAGTGTTTGCTTTTATCTTACATTACAAAAAAGCATGAATACCTTGTGTTATTCCAAGTATAAAATTACAGGTGTCAAATCATTTGGTGCTTTAAATGCTGTGCCAGAAAAGTAATCCAGTAAAAATAGCTATGTCCTGTCAAAGCTGAGCAGTTAGTATTGTTATTACAGTTTCCTGCATGGCTCCAACAGTGTAAGATGGCAAAAACAAGTGTAAGAGACCAAGCAAGAAACTTGCCTAAAATCACCCAGAGCAGAGAAAGACAGGAGGATGGAAATTAGGTAAACCTAATGACGCAAAGTGAGAATATGCCTGGTCTGATTTTCAGTTGGTTTGAACTTTAAAAATGCTGTTAAACAAAAGCTGGTTAATATCTTAGGAGCTGATTCTTAGCCAGAGATCCCAAAGAGCTAAATTAAACAGTGATTTGTCCTTAGTTCTGGGTGACTGTGATTGATCCTCTGTCCTAAGGAGTGTACCATTTAAGAAGTAGAAGAATATTTAGCTGGAAAGGTTGAAGAATTGTATCATCTCCACATTATAGGTGAGAGTGCAAAACAGGGTTGAAGAAATTTTGGCTGGGTTAAACAGTCAGGGTCTGAGTTGTCTGTGGCAGAGAACCTCTAAGTCCTGTCAAGTGCTTTGCAAACAAGACCATCCATACCTAACTATGGCATGGGTGAGAAGTTGTGAATGAATGTATGTGGTGAAGTTTCCTGTGGACCTGAAGTAAAAATAAGAGATTGAAGAATAGCTTATAGCAGAGTTATGGGTTTTGGTATGTGAATTTCTCCTGAAAAGATCATGAAGAGCCACACACACTTTATGCAGCTTCTAGAACTTAGGTTAATATTTTTGTTGTCTGATCCACGAAAGCCAGGACAGAAAAAAAAATATATATAGTAGATTTTGTCTACTAGGGGGCAGAAGAATCACTGCATTTAATACTCTTTTTCAGGTCTTCAGAGCTACAGTGAAACCTGGACAGAGCCTGATTTGCTAAATTGGGAATATGCTGCCTCAGTCTGTATGGATGTTAGGAAGCTAATTAAAGGACATAGCAGCTGACAAGTGAATCTTTAATCCCTGTCAAATCCGTTAAATTTATGACCAGTGTGAAGTAGTTCATATAGAGAAGAAATTTTTACTCCTGAATTCATGTGTTTCCAGAAGAGATATGTTTATTTCCAAGGTTATAATCAGAACACATTTTACCTAATATTTTATCTGCTTTATAAATCATTCCCTAAATCCCTCCTCTCTTCCCTTACTTCTTGAAAACCGTGGGAGTCATATTTGTTGTCCACACTGGTATTTTAAGTAAGTGGCATGAAGGGTGTGTCAAGGCTGCATAGTATGCTGCTGAACAGCACATCAAATCCTGGTGCTTAGGGGCTGCAGTTGTGCTGAAACGTCAGGAACACCAAGGACATGTAGTGCACTACAACTTGCCTGTCCTGAGATAGTGAGGAACAGTGACACGTGTTGATTTTCAGAAAAACTTTGTGTGGTTCCTTTTGGTTTTTGCAAACCACATGCTCTTAGTGAATGTAACTATCTCATGCTGCAATAATTAAGTCCATTTTAGGTTTGTTTCCATTAATCTGTGAAGAGACTGTGCCAAAGCCCAAAATCAGCTATGAAGGATAAAATTGTGGGGTTTTTTAAATTTCTGAAAAAAAGAACTTGGCAGTAAGATGTCAGTTAGTACATCAAAGGATGTATCTAGTGTACCTCGGTATGCTGTAACGTGAGCTATTTGTTCAAAAGTTAGCTCTAGTTAACTAACATGACTATTCATTCTAAAAAAAGCACTCAGGCCGTGCTTGCTTCTAGGCAAATACTTGTTCTGCTACAGTTCTTTCTCAGCTCAGCTGCCTCTGATCCCCTTTGCAAGTAGCCGAAGTTGTTAGCCTTTGTAGTCATGAGAGTTAATTACCACTAATTTTGTTCCCTTTTCTGCATGGCCAAAAGCTTTTATGTCTTTTACATGATTTGGGAGTGGAAAGACTTGCCTCATTAAGGGACTGTTTCTTATGCAATATGTGATTAATAATTGCCAAGAAGTGGTCTGCCACATGAGTGCTGGCAGGTTGGTGGCTGTGCAGCTGCACTGCTGATTACATGGCTGGGCTGGGTAAGTACAGTGCATCTGATGGTGGAGAGAGGCTCCAGGGCCCTGCAGGTTATGTAAGCTGGGCCACTTGGGCTGTGGTGGCTAGATGTGGCATCGGGGGACAGACAGGATGGATCTGCTGGGGTTGAAGCCTGGACCTGTGGAGGGAACACCTAGGAGCTATGATACAGGGCAGTGAGTTAAGGAGCAGATGAAGAAGTTAATAGCAGGCTAAAGCAATTCATGTAGCAGTCAGCTGTGCTCAGTGTGGCCCTTTGTTATTGGGCTGGACTCTCTTAATTTTGGGAGTGTTTGTGTAGTAGGAGAGGAGCGTGTATTATTGTTTAGTTTTCATATCAGTCCAAGAGAACTAGGTTTATCTCCCAGCTCAAAAGCATTGTCCCCACAGACACGGATATTCAACCACAGTGCTCTTTAGAGGTAGTGGCCTGCAGTAGCAGGAAGCTCAGGAGAGACTGCATAGTTTTAGTATCTCTAAGCTCTGGAGTGTTTTCCTTGAATTATGTTTTTCCTTTTCAGCTAAATAAACTGTAGCAAAAAGCCTTTCACCATGTGTTAAGATATTCTCAAATGCTCTTGTTTCCAAGGGTGACTTTACTGGGGGCAGTGATGCAGTCTCAGAACAGAGCTCTTATGTGTCCCAGTTACAGAATTACTTCCCGTGCAGCTGACAGCTTGATTTGTGAAAGAAGAAAGAATAGCAAAACAAAACTCAACCCACAGGCTGTGCAAGAGAGAAAAACACAGACTTGCTTTAGAGAAAGTGTCAAACACAAATATTTCAAAGGAGAAAAGCTTCTAGTCTTCATGTACAGGATAAAAACCTTTTTACAAGGATAAGTCACATAACTGTAACTATTTTTAAGCTTTAAAAGTTTCCTTTTTAATGCCTATGGGATAAGTCTATGCAGCTAGAGGCCAGTTTTAACCTTGGACCATTGAAATCTGTTGACCTGTGGTTTGGTACAGAGCTGGCCATTGTTGGTTTTTTTCCTGCTTTGAACTAAGGGATATCTGGGAAACCTCTACCACTGCCACCCCCCAAAACAAAAGAAATCCATACTGTGTGCTAGACCTGCTTTACTTAGCTGGCAAGTGTTGCAAAGTAGCCAGATATTGAAAATGCTGCTAATCGAGCAAATGTCAGACTTTGAAACTCATCATTATGCATTTATACTGAATCTGGGAGATAGTAAGAGGACTTTACGTGCATGTATCATTCCAGAGCTGTTTTGTTCTGCTTTGAGACTAAGCAGTAGTTGTAGAAAAAGAAGTCTGAACAGAAGTGTTCTGCAGTTGAGCAGGCAATTTTATTTCTAAAGTAAGTCTTATGCACTGCAGGGCTTATGATTCTTAAGTCTGGTACCATGCTGAAGGAAGCTATATCTTGATTTGCAGCTTATAAAGACAGGATTTTGCTAATAAATGTGTTCTTCAGAATTATAGACCAGCAGAATCTTAAATGTGAAGGTCATGGCTTTGTCTTGGACAGTAGCCTCTTATGATTACTGTGTACTGTGTTTTTATGATAGGTGAGACAGCCTCTTTCTGACCACTTAGTTAGGTCACCATTAGATAGAGAAAAGGAATTGGGATGACCTAGTCTGGAGGGGGTAAAGCAAACAGCAAAGCACTGGCATTGGTGAAACAAACTTGCTTTAAGCACATTCTGTAGTTAGTCATCAATCATCAATTAAGTTAGTTCTCTTCTTCCTCCTCTGCCTTTCCCTGAACTGTATTATAAAACAGTCCTGTGACTAGAATCAGGGTTGCATTATCTGGGAGTGGTGCTGAGAGCAGGCAGAGATAGGAACTGTGGGTAGGGACTGAGCCAAGGCACAGAGAGAGCAAGCAGAGCCCAGTTTGCAAGAGCTGCTTGATTCAAGTGCTGCCTCTTAAAGATAGCTCTGGAAGGACATATCCAACCATGGATGCCATGCATTAGTCCAGTAACTTCCTTGGTGCCTGTTCCCTGCACTGCCTGTTCTACCTCTCAAGCCTGGAGTTGCCCCTGTTGCTTCCTCCTGATGCAGGCTTTGTTCCCAGACTGGGTATTCCTGTCATAGCCCCATCCTGAGATGTTCACAGTTGCTCACAGTGCACAATGTTTTATAAAGTCAGCCAAATATACAGTTTTGAGGATGCACTTCTAGCATGTGTTGAGCTCAGAAGTCTGCCTTCACCAGTTTAATTCCCTTCTAAGAGCATGTGAGAAATGTTTTCTTCTCTTAACATATCTGTATGCACATCTATGTTCATCTGTGTATCTGTGTGTATATCCCATTATTAACAGTGAGCATTAAATGTAGGCATCTGGGATGAAATGGACTGTAAAATTTCCATGCCGTCTGCCCAAACAGCACACTGGTTTCAATAGAATGCTCAGATGTTTATAAAAGCTAGACTGGATGATGATGATGATGATGATGATGATGATGTCCATGTCCCTCTGTGGAGGAAAACAGTCATTTCTCAACTGGCAAACTTTTTTGAAACTCAGAGCTGTTTGTTATGTGTTATGCCATCTTTCAGATTTGTGATTCCAGTTTTCTGCTCTGTTAGAACAGCATGTAGATTGAGCAAAACAAAGTTAGTGATATGACAAAATGTTTTGATATCTCATCCTAATTCAAGAGGGGCTTTCTCACCTCTCTATGGGAGAGAGCTGGTTGGCAGCCTGCAGCAGCCCCAGTTTTGGTGTCAGTAGCTGTGTCATAGGTTTTTTTTTTCCACAGAACCATGGGACAAAAGCAGAACCAGGGATGGCATTAAGGTGGCAAATCTATATGAAGAATAGAAATGCAATAATAGTATTGGTTATGCTATTACCCAAGTTTAGCCAATTGCATTTTTGTTGAGCAACACCCAGAGCCTGCTGGACCCAGTGGGAGTTTTGCCATCAGCTTCTCCGAAGAATAGGATTTTGCTTATTGTTTAAAATAGCCACATCTTCATGGGAGCATATGGGAGGAAATACAAAGGTCTTGAATTTGAAGAAGCCAGTAAGGAGCTTTATGCATTTACTTTGTTACACTGGTAAAAGCTGAGAAAGCAAAACCCATCTGCTAAGCCTTCAACACATCTCTATAAAATCTCTGTTAGGGTAAGAGTATTTGTTTCTATTTTATTTATGACCTTGGCTGCCTGAATGAATGCATCTGGAGCTCAGATGTCTGATGCCCTTATTGTAAATTAGTTAACTTGAAAAACTGCACGTGCTGTCAGATCTTTGCTGTGGAAATGCCAGGCTCTGTAGTTGAGGTGCTTTTGTGTGTGCACGTGGTTTTTTTTATGTGAAAACGATCTTGAACTATACATAAGCACTGTTCTCTGTCTCTCTTTTTTTTTCTTTTTTTTTTTTTCCCCCTCCCTCTTGTTACAGACTGTGGACTAGCATTGAATATTCAGGGAAAGCTCCCCAGGGAGATTAGGGACATGAACAGATTTTAAACAGAGCCCTAATGCATGGACACGAAAGGACAAACACTGTAGTGGGAAAATTTGTGCAAATTCCCTGCTTTGGGGTCAAGATGCATTAAACAGCTGCTTGCATGCTAAGGATGCTTTTTAAATCAATACAGACCAGAAATTATAAAATTTATAGAGATGTTGCTCAGTGAGAGTAGTACTTCAGTGACAGCTTTTATTATATATGACAATATATAGCAGTCCTAGAGAGAAGTGCATCTAGAAATTCCTTTCTGCAGAGCTCAGAATCCCAGATTGCACTGAAACTTACTTCAAGCAAGGTTTTGTCCATATCCTTCTGTGTCCTGGAGGGTTATGGGAACTGAGACTTAACAGCAGTAGGAATTAGATGCCTTGACATGAATAACCTGTTGTTATCATCAGTTTCTCTGATTACACTGTTGTGGAAGATAGCTTATTGCTATATTTAATAAATCTCCATTAAAAGAGATTGGATGAAGCCATTCCACAAACTAGCCTCAACAGTACATGTATGTATTTGGGGCTTCTGGGCAGTAGCTAAACTCAGGTAGAGTCTACCTGTAAAAACTGGCAGCCGGAATGGGTCAGCATCTGAAACTGGGTTGCATAAAGCAACATGGTAATATCAAAGCTGCAGTGAAGCTTTAATTGCCACACAGTGGTATTTATCATTTTGCCATGTGCATATGTAAGAATAAATACAATTAAAAAAAAAAAAACCAACTCATTCTGAAATACACTGCCTTACGTTGCTGCACATTTGCTTTATGGGCTCTTCAGCCTGACTCCATGTTAATGCTGAGCCCTGTCCTCTGAAATGGAAATGTGTCATTTGCAGTGTAGAAGAGCAGCAGCATTTGTATAGCACTTAGATCATTCAAGTTCCCATTACAGACCACATTTTCTTACATGTAATTTTCATAAGGCCTATTGTTTCTATTACCACTGTCTCATGTTCTGGTAATCCCAAAAAAAGCTGCCAGTAAATTGAAACCTTTTCTTTTACATGCTGCATGCTTGCAGCTGCTGCAAGCATTTGACAGCTTAAAAGTCTGTATTTCTTAAGTTCTGTCTTAGTTTGGGGCAAAAGAACAGGAGTGCAGTGTGGAGTCCTGCAGCACTGCACTCTGCAGCCTGTGGCTTTTTATTGCTGCCTGCTTTCTTGACTGTCCCCATAGCTCTTCCTTTTGCCTCCTTTTTGCTTTCTACTGGTCCAGACATATTTTTCCAACCTCACAGCTTTTTTCTGGCCTACCATTCCTAATTGCACTCTTTAAACCATTTTTTGAGACATCTTTTCTTCCCTAAAAGTTGTTCCCAAGCTTATCTGCAGGCCAGTTTTTGAGGACTGTGTTGGGTGTATGTATCCTATTTGCCACTTGGAAGACAGTGGTCAAGTCCCACTCTGCAGCTATAAGAAATAGAAAGAACTGCAGCTGCTGTACATGTGAGATATAATTTTGGATTGTTTCAGAATGAGGTGGCCTATCTAACCTTAGCCTTCCTCTCAGAAATGCCTGTGGTGTAGCCACATGCAAGAGTTTGTGTTTTGGATGGTAAAAGGCACAAATCTCTGTGACAACACAACTGATGCTGGCATAAATAGCAGAATTTCATATCTGCACTCATACATGGCCACTAAAGATAATCAGCCACCAAGGCAAGTCAGACCCCTCTTCACAGGCTGGTCCTTGCTCTAATGAATACTCTGTGAGCTCCTGAGAAAGCACTTTTGCCATTAACCAAAGTGCCCTCACGTACATACATACCCTGCTTTTCATCTCTGAAATGCACGGTGTTTCTTAAATGAGTCTTGTGTTTACTTTTGTCAGGTTTGGCTGTTTCACGGGAATGCTTGGAGAAAATGAAATTTTAAAGTCCAGGAGCATTTTTGTGAGCTTGTGGTACATACTTTTCCACAGGAGGTGGGATACGCTGTGCACTGTGCTTGGATTCTGCTGCTGTTATCCTGTTGGGGCTGCTCACCCTCAATTATGTGCTACGTGATGATGATTTCAAACGGAGGCAGGGAGGAACCAAAAAAACATCAGGACTAGGGAGTGAAATGAAGCCGTGGTGTCCTTCCATCCGAAGGAGAAGGTGAATAATGTTTGTGCGTATGTCCAGAAGGTGGCACTGCCAGCCCGAGCCTGCCGGCAGCTCTTGCTTGTCTGGCCCAGCCGGGCGGGCACCGCCGCCCCGCTTCGAAACACCCTCGCTAATCCGGGGTCTCAGCCTCCTTAAAGGCTCTCAGCCCTTTAAGCTTGTAACTAAGCCAGTGCTCTCATTGCCTGGCTCCAGGCCTCTGAGCCCACGGGTGACAGGCTTGGGCGGTGACCAGTCATCGTTGTGACTGGGATCTTGGGGCTTTGAATAAGCAGCTAAGTCCTGGCTGGAGCAGAAGCTCTAAGCTGCTGGATCTTTACTTCCTCATTATAAAATTAGTTTTACTGTTGAAGTGGAGAAAAGCCTGTATGGAGACACCATGCAGGGTTGTTGTTGTTTCTTTTTTTTCTTTTCTTTTTTTTTTTTTTTTAAGCGATGTCTTGCAACACATATGTTATTACACGTCCTGGGAAGCATTTCACAGGTGTTACAACTCCAAATACTAGAAGAGGAGACAGTACTTTATTTTTTCTGTTTTGGGAAAATCTCTGTGAATGTGAAAGGTAGACCTGGAGCAGGGGTTTTGCATTGTGATCTGACACTTTCAGCCAAAGTATGAGGTGAGGAGACACTTTGGTGTTGGAGGGCTCTCAGCTCAGCATCCCTGGGCAGTGAAACTGTTCTGCTGCAAAGGAGAATAGATGAAATTTTTGAGCACGCTTGAGGAGTCAGATGAGTTAGGCTTTTCTGCAAGAGTGATTCTGGCTATTATGTTTCCTTTCTTGAGATGGAAGATAGCTTTCTTAATTTAGACAATGGTTTTCCAGCCTCAGAAACCACAGGGTTCCATGTGAAATTTTGGAGATATCCTGCTCTCCATGTTGGCCAGTCTATTCCCACTTTCCCTTACTAGCATTATTGCTCTTGGGTATAAAAGAAAAAAAAAATCCAAATGCATTTTCTTTACTCTTTTCTTCACCCTGTCTCACCTCAGCAGGAGCCCAAACCAGTCTCCTACTACTTGGAACCAACTGCTGTGGTAGGAAGAAGGCAGGCACCAGGTCAGCTAGTGGTTGTAGTGCCTGTGCCAGCCCTCATCTTCCAGCCACTGTCCTCTGCTCCCTCCATGGCAGCCGTTCAGTTGAGAACACTTAGCAGGCAGGAGCAGATACTTGAGGAATAACAGTGGTCTGCCTACTGAACATGTTGGTCACTTTTGTAAAAATCCCAACAAAACAATGCCCAAAATATCCCCAAACTTCCAAAGCTCTTTTCTATGCTATTCTTACTATGAGTTTTCATCTAGTGAGATTGAAAAGCTGTCTGGAATAAACTCGTATCTGGGCACAGTGTGTTACTGGGTACCTTCAATTTAACAGTGTCCTGAAAGGACTCTTTTTCTCTAGAGGTATAAAATGAGTAGCTAGAAGTAATCAGGTCCATTTAAATTTTAAAGAGGTTTTACCACTAGAGAGGAATTGTGTAGGTTGAAAATAAGGAGAAGAGGAGAAATTATTTCAAGTTTCACAGTTGACTTTGTTCTGGAACAGCTTGCTTTTTCCCAGGTGCTTATCTGCTGTTGATGGCTTTTGGCATTGTGGATATGCAGGAAGGCAGAATATGCAGCTGGGCAGGAGGGCTGCATAAGCAGAGAACATTTTTGACCTTGCAGCTGCTTCAAATGTTGCAGTTCCTTCTTATTTCTTCCCGTGGTCTTTGTTTCTTATATAGTTTCCTTGCCTTCACATAGTTTAGGGGTTGGGATTCTTGTTTTTCTCTTTTTTATTTTTTCTCTTTTAAAAATTTATTTTGTTGGTTTACACCATTTCTGATAGATTCTTTATCACCTCGTCCCTTCAAGGCAAACTGCAGGGCTGCTTCCCTTTTGTAGCAGCTGTGCTGGAGGACTGCTGATGACGAACAAAATGGGACCTACTGAGCAGTCATTTGAAGACTGGCTATTAAAAAGAAAAAAGCTAGCTAATTAGAGCTTAAAGGAAGAGGCAACACTTTGTGCAAAAACACCAGAAGGTAGGCCTTCCAAATCCCATACACTCCCTGTAAATAGCTATAATTATCCCCAGAGTATTCAATTTATTAATTAAAATTTAATTTATATTTTCTGTCCTTGACAACATTTTAGAGGTGGTCAGGAAAACATAGTGGCAGCTGGGTTTTCATAGAACAGCATTCAAAAGGGCAGAGCCACAGGAGACTCATCTCAGTCTCCTGGTCATACCTGTGAAAAAACAGAGCAGAAAATGGCCACTGGATTTCTGGGGAAGGAGCGGAGGATGTGAAACTGTGCAAGCCCTGGTGTTCTCCTGCATACTTCCAGACATCACCCTACAAATGCAATACTCGTCTTGATTATCTGAAAGTGTGAGAGAGCAGTGGAAAATGTGTGTCATCTTTACTTACCAATTTACACACCAACTGAGGGCTGCTGTACATAACTATTTCACTTGTGTTTGATGTTCTGCTTGGTGCTCTGGAAGAGTGGGATACCATACCTATACCCTATCAAAGTAAAACAGCTATTGCTTAAAAATGCTGTGGCTGAACTTGGTGCACTGCTATTCTTCTCCAGCAGTGGATTTCTGGGTCATTTATACTATCCATGGTCAGTGTCAGAGCACTCTTCTGGAACAAATCCATTGGGATCCCCAATAGGAAATGTGAGTGTTGTCAGCTCTGTGGAGCAGTCCGAGGTTTGCTTCAAACAGATAGGATAGATGTGGAAGACACATTATGTGTTTCCTTCAGCAAGGACAGTGCTTCATCATTATCCAAGGTTAGGCAATAGCATAAGTTTTGCCCTCCCCCATCCTTTTTCTAGAGCACACAAATTATTTTTTTTCTGCCATTATGTTATACCTTTTTTTGGCACAGCACTGCTCTGACTGCCTGCAGCACACACCCGTTAATGCACTTCATACTTTCAACTGAAAAAAGCCCACCAAGCCTATGAACAGAAAATACTGACTGTTAACTACACAGTCATGAGAAGAGATGTGAGCTGAGCACTGTGCAACATGGCTGCAGCTAGTCCACTCGGTAGGGACCAAATTCTTAACAGCGTGGTCATGGGCTGTCCTGCAAAAACTGGCCTTTGAATAAGGGTCTGCAGTACAGGCCTGGTGAGAATAGCCACGAGGTGAAGGAGGTCTTTTATTCCCCATTTGACAGAAGGGTGCCTACTAAATCATCAAGAGATTGTACTCGAAGCATGTTGAAAGCAGATTTCTCAGGTCACAGGGGAAAATCTTCCAGTACAGAACTGTTAAGAGCAACTGGGAGAGGAGGTGGGCTGCACTGACCATAATTAACACCTTCTCTCCACTTCTCTGGATGGAACATGAGGGATTAGGTAGATTTTTGGTATATTTAGTGATTCAGGCCCTTGTGGTAGTGAAGTGGCATGATATCTCTCAATCCCAGGGAGGCAGGCACAAGTTGTGCAGTGCTATGAGGCCAGAAGTGCTTCTGGGAACACCTGGAAGCAGAACTGGAGTTTTCCAATGAATGTTAGCATTAGAAAAAAAGATTTTCACAATTTTTAGTCTCTTTGACCCCCAGATTTTGGTGTATAAATGCAAGTTTAGGACCATCCCAGAGCCTGCTTGTATGGTCTGTCCTATGGTCATGCAGGAAACCAGCCTCAGGCCCATCAGGCTGTGAGTCACATCTCCCATCAGATGTGTTTTCCTAGGTGTGGCAGTGTGGGGCTAGAATGAACAAGTTCTCTACCTTTATATGAGAAGTACCTCTGATGCTCTGCAAAGGTGCTCACACAGGGCTGTCCCCGTTCTGCCAGCAGCAAGGCCAGAAGGGTGGAGATGAAGATGCCATTGCTATTGCAGTGGTTCTGCTGGCATCAGTCTGGGACATCTGATGTGGCAATGTTGAGTCACAGCAGCATTTAGTCTTATGTTGCCACACATGATGAAGCAGGCCCAATCCACTGTTATAATGTTGGTGATTCCAGGTAATTTTTAGCAGAGCTGCAGGAGATGGAGATAGATGCTGAGAATCACTGCAGCCTTCATGCAGCCTGAAATGAAGTTCCAAAAGAGCACAGCAATTGTCCAACAACTGTTGCAACTATTGCTTGACTTTGCATGCATCAATTAGTCTTTCTTCCTTCTTTTCTTTCTTCCTTGCTTTCTTCCCCTCTCTCTCTTGTAAATAATTTTGACTGAGCTTTAAAGAAGTACTTCCTGTACCTCTCAAAAATTCGTTTGTTTCTCTGACTTTTACAAAGAAGGTAGGGGAAAAGAACAAACCCCAGGCAACTCACTGCTAAGTTTTGAATTTGACATGCAGAACAACAAATTTGTCCAGAATGAGCTTTGCTTTACTGTTAGTCATTTGTACCAACCTGCAATTAAAAGGCTCAGCATTTATTCTCATCGCTTTCTGAAATTACATTTTCCACTTCCTAGACCCTGGCCTCAGGCAGTGGATTTTTGAAGCAATCTTGCCTTGGTAATTAATGTTTAAAGATGAATGTTGCAACTTTTAAAATAGTATTGCGGAATAAACATACAGCAAAAGAATACAAAAACTACAAGACTTCAATGGAAAGCTGCAGAGTTTGGAGGCATTATCCTTAGGGCTCCCAGCTACAGTGCATTTGATTACTCCTTCCTCCATTCTTTCAGGTGGGGGTACAGCCGTGCTTGAAAAAAAGCAGAGGAAAATAAATATCACATCTAATCTGTCATTTCTTTGTGTTACTGACTCATCACCAGAAAGCTTACTGGGGATGATTAACTCATACAGAGAAAGAGAGAGGAGGCAAATCTTTGGCATGATCTGTAGCTATAACATGACCATTTTGGATTTTTGCAAAAGAATGGGAGGACAAGGAATAACGTATGAAGGGAGGAAGAGGTAAAAATTAGAAGGGGAAGTTCCCTTCCTATGTCACATCCCTTGGTTTGTTGTGAGTCTGCCTTTTCTCTGTAGAAGCCAGAGCTTCCTGTCTGTTTCTAACCCAGCTGGATTTACCTATGACAACAGCCTACCCTACACAGGGCTTCTGTATGTAACAGAAATGTTCTCAGTACCATTAGCTGAATCTCAGTGCAGCATTTTTTTGGTGCTGTAAAAACTTTGTTTTCTCTCCTTAGCAACTGAAAAGGCAAGTTGCGAAAAACAGCATCTTCAGCATTTCAGGAAGGGGAAAGGGTAGCCTGGGTTGAGACTGCCTCCCTACTTTAGGCATATGACTTGGGCATTGCAGTCCTGATTCAGACCTTTGGAAGACACTCCTCATGTCTAATGTTTCCCAATAGGTTGGCATGATGCAGCTGTCTCTTCACCTGAGACTCCTAAAACAGGAAAAGTGGGAAAGCTCTTGTAGTCTCAGGAGTGTTTTCTGTAAAAAGGGGCATGGGGGTCCCACTGTACCATGGGAGGGGTATTGTTTTTCATACACAGAAATTGTTCCTGATCTAGCAAAGGCCAGTGGAAAAGTCTGAAGTAGATCAACTGGAACAAGAACAGAATACTGCTTTGGACTAGATTTTTTGTTTTGGTTTGGTTTTTTTCCTTCTTTTCTTTCTCCCAGAAAAGAGAGTAAAATTCCCAAACCAACATACAGCTGGGAGGTTGGCTAACCAAGTTTGAAGCAGGTTCTTTGGGCTTTGTTACTCTGATACTCTTTTTGCTCAGAAGAAACTAAAACCCAGAGACCTCTTGGAAGAACTCCATGCATCTGATTCTGCATTTAAATGGAAAAAATGGGACCTCCCAAATAATCTTTCCTTTCTGGAAGTGAAGTTCAAGCTCTAAGAAAGATTAGTAAAAGACTCAATCAGCGCTAGTCATACTTATTTGGGTATCAGGCAAGTTTCTGCCTGTGCGCACTTCTAGTATTCATGATGAATGTGTATTAGTGACTCCCTAAGCAGTAATTCCAGCAGAACAGAAAATGGAAGTGTTGTCTTCTGCTTCAATAATTTTCTTGTTCTTTTAGCATTATCTATATACCATCATTAGTATGCTGATACATTACCTGGATACCAGTGCTTGGCTATTTTATTATCCATTGCTTTAGTTATCTGTCCATATGCCTGATCCTAAAAGGATTAAGCTAAATTTTAGATGATTTTGCTGTTGAAGTGCAGTGGTTTTTAATTGTTTTGTTTGTTTTTATGACCTCTTTAAAGGTTTTCCAGTAAAGATGAGGGCTTATTTGTACTAAATCTATGCCTGCTTGTTCAAAATAGCTTGCTTGTGTTTTTTAATGTTGATTTTTCAGAGATTTCTTAAAAAACACGAAGTCCAGAAAGCACTTCTGCAGGATGCAGGGTTCTTCAGTAATACTTCATGTTAAACGTGACACAGATCATTCAGATCATTTGGCATTTTGCTAAAATCAAGTAAATGGAATGGAAAATGCTTTAGTATTAATAGCAGCACATCTTTCAGTAAATGTTTAATCCTAAACAGATCATTCAAATGGGATGTACTAAAGACTACTGCAGCTAATGAAAAGATTTTGTTCAACTCAGTGGGTTCTCAAACAGGCAGAGATAATATGCTTGCCCTTGCTAACAGTGTTCACTTAGCTGTGTTTCCTTTCCTAGAGTGGAAATTAGATTTCCTTCTCCGTTGTTTATCTAGAAAAACTCAAAACTATTCAAGAAGATCATGTGGGAGTTTTTAAAAGAAGAGCTGTTTTTAAAAGAAAGAGCTGCATTTGAATAAAAGATCCTTCCCAATTTAATGCTCAGCCACTTAGCAATAGCCAAAATAAGCATTCTTACCATGGATTTCAGCTGAAGCCCTACAACAGTCTGTATGTGTCCCCAGCAGACACCCCGTGCTGCAAGGAAGGACTGTACAAGAGCCTGTGTCAATAAACAGCAAGCAGCCAGCTCCCATGCCACCTCACACGTTTGTGTGCATGTATTTCCACTGGGGAGCATGTGCATTAAGCCACCCAAATGTATACACCTAACATTAGAAATGTCTATATTGTCTTTTTTCCAATGCTTCATTCCCAGCTTATTCCAAATCTTGCCCCCGGACTTAACACACTTTGTTCTTACCTTGCCTACTTTGAAGGCTTTGAACTTGAATTGAGCAGGCTCCCAGTACCTTCAGCTGTTTCCAGATCACACTTCAATTGGTACATCTTTATGTAGAGGGCAATTTGAAAGATGTATGACTTTTGATTTCCAAGGCTGTTTCATAAGGACCAAGACTCAAAAGGAAGTAAGCAGAGGCACAAGAGCAAATTGATCAGAGGCACAGTCACCTGAGTATCAGGGATGAGGATGAAATTTAGGGATCTGGCTTTTTACTTGCACTGCAGCATAATGTAGTCCTTATTTGGTTTTGTCTCTCTCTTTTTTCTCCTTAGTTTTTTACCTTTAGAATTAAAATGGTCAAGGTAATTTATGCTCCAAATTTATTTTCTTGTTCTGAAACTGGCAGTGCATGCTGTAGGTTTTTTGTAAGGAAAACTTTCTCTAAACCTTTCTCTAAAGGTGCCACACACAGAGACCTTCTCTCTAGGAGTATGGGGCAGAGAGAAGAAACTCTATTAGTGACCCTTTTGCTATGTAACCTTTCCTTAAAATGCAACTGAACTTCCACAGAGAGAACAACAAATATTGAAAGAGAAATGTGAAGGACATTATGAAACAAGAAAGTAAGAAAAGGGATCTGCTCAGACAAGTTTCTCAGGAAAGGTGATGTAATATGTACTGTAGAAAATCCTAGCAGTTGACATAACAAAGTTTCTTTCTAAATAGCTGTGGATGCCAGCAAACTGGGATAAACAGAGTGTACAGCTGGGAATACAGCTGAGCAGACTGTTTCGTCCAAAAGAAATATAGTAGGTATAAAACTTCTTTTCAGAAGATGTCATTGAAGTTTAATTGAAAAGGGTCCTTTTAATTAAGGCTGAGTGACCACTGAATGAAAGTCTCATTTCTGTTGAGGTCGTTCTTGGTGATACTCTTAAGATTAACCTGAGCAGGCTTGGCACTACTCAAGAGGCTGCTGTTGGGATGCCACAGTTCTTTAGCAAGTGCTCAGTCCATTCATAGACTTCTGCCGATGTTATCAAGCTTTTTAGCAGTTGTCTTCAGAATTGCCCAACTTTTTATTGACTGAATTGCTCATATTTCAGCTGGGTTTTCTACATAAGTGACTGTTTTCAACACATGTTCTGCACGTATCCATATCTGTATACATGAAATTTGGGAACCTCCCTCCCTGTTATAACAAACCTGACAGAGATAGACAGGGTCTTTGAGATAATGAAAATATTAGAATTTTGTGGCAGCACGTGTCTGGATATTGGAGGACATCTAGATCTTCTCGGCAGGGGAAAGGCCGGGAACTATGCTCTGTGTTAGCTTTGGAGACTCTAAAAGGCCCAAATCTGGAGTATATAAGGTGTTCTTATTCCACTTCTCACACAGCTTGCAAATTTTCAGGTCTTGGTTTGCAGACTGAAACGTTAAAAATCACTGGTTCCTCTACTTTGTTCCACCTGGTAATTATAGAGCAAAATACTCCATGTGCAGAGACTGATACACACAGCATGTCATTTAAAGTGTCATTTTCAGGTAGGTTAGTTTATAACAGTTGAATAAACTGCTGAACAAGAGGTCCCAGCTCATGTACTATTGTGGATTTATTCATCCTTACAAACAGAGGAAGAACTTTTAGGAAGAACGTCCATTATGAAAATTATGTTTAGTTACACGGCTGACATACATGGTCTGTTACCTGCTTTTTACAAATACTGTTAGCACCATTCAGGCAGCCAGAAGGCATGGTTTCATGCAGAAGAGTGTGTGGTTATTTTTATAGGATTTCTATGAATAAGACTTGAGAAAGCTGCAGAAGACCCTTAATGTTTTTGATGGCACTACTGTAATGTCAAAGTGTCATGTACCAACTTTGCTCTTTACTATAAAAATGATTATAAGGAAAACTAAGGCAGTAGAACTGACAGTGCTAGATGTCTTGGAGTGGGAGGTTGAATCCTTAGGAATGTTTGAATATTCTTCCCCTTTCTCTGATACATACCCACTCCTGCATTTTCTCTTTTGTGTTAGGTGGAGTCTGGATAAGAACTGTCAGGAGGGCTTTTTAGTCAGTTTGGTGATGAGTGATAGCAACCAATTGAGCCATAGTTCTAGAGGAGTGACATCAAAAGACCTGTTAATGCGGAGTGCTTTACGGGCCACATAGCACTATCTACTTTCTCAGCTGCCTGAAAATCAAGCCATACATAGTGACCTTCAATCCAAATAAGGTAAGTCAAGCCTGCACGAAGCATGACTGAGTTTAAAATACAGTTATCAGCCCTTTTACAACTGTTTGAAATGAAGCCAGGGAAAAAAATCATTAGAGCACCATGATGTGCAGAGATCACTAATATTGCCAAATCTCTCTCTGTTGTGCTAAAACTACAGTAAATTATGTGTTGTGAGTATACCCTAGTGCTGTGCTGAAATTGGGCTACATTTCAAGAGTTTCCTGAGTTACAGCAGTGCTGAGGCTGGAAAACTGCAATAGATCCACTGGAAAGCCCTGCCCACAGCAAAAATCAGACATGCTTTTTGGCCATGACAAAGGTTCCAGATTTCTTTGTGCAGCTTCAATTTATTTCCTAAAATGCAAAGTGCAGCAGACGTCTAAGCTGACTGGTGACTGGTTACTTAAGAGAATAAACAGTCTTATTAAATCTACTTTTTTTTTTTGTTTGTTTACTGAGGTGTAAACCCTAAAGGATCAGGCTTATTGATCAAAGTAACAACTCTCCCTAAAGACAGTCTCCAGAAAGGTTACTGTATGCCTACAGAGTTCAAAAGCAACCTTAAAAAAAACAAAACAAAACAAAACAAAACCCATCCCTTCATCTAGGATACAGTTTCCCTAAAATATCTCTTAAGGTTACTCTATCCCTAAAGAGAAACCATTCAAAAGACTAGATTTGGATACTCCTTGTCATTTGCTGGGCTCAATTTAACAGAAAGATTTCCCCAGCTAAGACTTGATGGCAACAGTGATGGGGTTGGAGGACCTGACTCCTCTCATTTGGCATAGAGATGAAATCTAGGCTCCAATTAGCCTTTAGGACAACATTTGATAAAATTCTCATGCCACCCTTGCATATGAAGCCTTTTTCCATTCCCATATAACCCATGTGCATACTCTTGTTTCCCTATAAAGTCCATTTGTGGCTTTAAAGGCTCATGTCAGATGTGAAGCTATTTAAATCTTTCATGATTTCTTATGTTTATTCTTTTGACATTTGAGCACATTTGCTAAAATTGTGAGAATAGTTGCTGCTTCTGTTTGAATTTTTTCACTTCTCCACTCTTCAACCAGATGCCATTTTAAGCCTTAAATTGTATGGCAGGGAGCGCATTAAACATCAGGTCTGAGAGAAATGAGAAACAACATGATGGGACTGCACCTTTAGGTGCTGCAAACAGCCCAAATCTCCATATTAAAAAGTGAACATGTTTTTGGTTTAAAGTGTGAACAGTCCCTCAAAAAGCTACATGACATCCATTTTCTGTGTGATGGAATGCATGCCTGCCTAGTTTGCTTCCAATGAGGTTAATACTTGCTGCATTTTTGACTGCTGGCTACTGAAGGAAGGACTTCACTCCCTCCCAGAACACTGGGACTAATCAAAACACTGCCATTAACATGGAGAAAGTTGTTGCTTTCACCAATAAACTGGCTTAAACTTTTAGTTCCCTAAAGCACAAATGACACATACTGCATCATAGTTAACAAGCAGATTAAAAAAAAAAAACAAAACAAAAAACAAAAAAAACAAAAAAAAAAACAAAAAACCAAAAAAAACCAAAAAAAAACCCCAAAAACCCCCCAAAAACCCCAAAACAAAAATACAATAACTCAGTCAGAGCAATGCAGCTAGTTGCATAAGCTCAAAATGACTGGCTGATTTCTTACTTTCCCCATCAGTACTGGATAGTATGAGTGCTACCTAGTATTCATTTCTCAGCAAAGTATCCAGACCCTGTAGGGCCAGTTCTTTCTTCCAGTAAGACCTCTGCATCATAAAGCAACCTAGACAAAACATGCCCAAGGGAAAATCCCATGCTTGTAGAAGCTTCCAAGCCTTTTCAACCATTTGCTCCCCTAGCTACTTGTCTTGGGTGGAGGAGAACGGCTTGTTAGAAAGGAATGGCCAACATAAATGGAAAAGAACAAATAAGACACTTGAGGGTGTGTCTAATTGATCCAGATATCCAGGGCAGCAAAGGAAGTATTGCACCTCATCTGTGCCAGACTGGGCAGAGGAGCCAAACTGGTAAATTTTAGCTATGTCAGCCAATTCTGCCATTTTGGAGATGGGAGTGGGTTTACACTCGAGGCCTAACAGGAGGAGAGTAACAGATTGGATACTGTAGGTCCTCATTATTAAATTAAAGAAGATTAAAGAAAACTACCACCAACAGTTTCACAATGCGTTTAGTAAGAGAACAGTAAGAGCAGTGAATAGTGAATGTTAATGCAAATGCTTCAGTCAACAAAGATTAAATATGCATCTGAACACTGTCACTTTGAGATACATTCCTAATCTGAATTTGCTCCTGCTTATAGTGGTGTAAATCAAGAATTTGTCTACTGAAGTCAGCAAAGTCATTACCTGGTTTTAAACTCAAAAGAGAGAAAATCTTGCTTTTTTCTTCTACAGCAAATCCCATTCAATTCAGAATAAATACAATAATATATTTGATAACAGAGACAACTGAAAAATCCATGTCCTAATTTCAGTAAAGGGCTATGGAGCTGAATTTCCATCTGAGCACTCTTGAACATTGAAACATCAAAACTCCTTTTCCTGCAGTGTAATCTAGTTTATTTCCCCCAGAAAATACATTTTCCTTTGTGTAAACAGAAACTACATGAAACACATGGTTATCTTCTGAGCAAAAATCTCAAGAGACCATAGCTTACACATATTAAAAACCCACAAACTTCTGTTTTGAAGCTAAATGCAGGATTTTAGTCTATCAGCATTTTTGTTCCATGCCAGTTTTTTTGCATAGTGGAAAATATGCACCCTTAGGAGAATAACAAGTATAAGTTGTTAAAAACCAAATTATCTAGGAAGGTAATCTTTCCCATTATGAAAATTGCTTGTCAGATATTAGTTAAATGAATTAGTCACTTAGCACACCTTTCAGAACCTCTAAAAATTAGATTATGGCCTATATGTTCCCATGAGTAACAGGAGCAGTTCTCCTCTGTATATACAGTAGTATCACTCCACAGTTTCTGATTATGTTTTATTCACATGGAAGCATAAATCAGTCATAATCAGTCCAAAGCCTAAAACTAACCAAACCAGTTCATATTTCTCACATGAGCTATTCTATTTGTATGCCTTTCCAGATTAAACATTTCTTCTTGTGATATAAAAAGATTCTGGGTACATGGTATTCAATGGAAAAAGGTGACAGCATGACATTTAGAAGATGTATGCATGAGGAAAAAAGATAAGTGGGAAAACAACAGGAAAAGAAAGGAACATTTGCTTATGACCATCTCAGTAGAGGAAAGTATATTGAGCAATACCTACCCGATTTATCCCATGGTTTATCCCCCTGCTTTCTGGAACTGTTCAGAATAGAGGAGGTGCAAGCATGATCTCATCAGTGAATGTCATATGTGAAGAAGATGGAGCCAGGTTCTGTCCAGCAATGCCCAGGGATGGCACCAGAGGTGATGGACACAAGCTGAAACACAAGAGATGCAGTCTGAATATCAGGAAATGGTTTTTCACTGGGATGTTGACAAGGAGCTGGCACAGGCTGCCCAGAGGGCTTGTGGACTCTCCATCCTTGGAGGTACTCAAAAGCTGTGTGGATGTCATCCTAGATGACCATCTGTAGGCAACCATGTTTGAGCAGGGATACTGGACAAAGTGACCTCCCGAGATCCCTTCTGACCTCAGCCCTGCTGTGATACAGTGAGGCTGCTTTGGTCTCTTGTCAGTGAGAAAGGGAGGCAGCTCATTTTGTTGCTTGTCTCCCTTCAATCAGAAGCAGCAAATTTCAGAAATGCAAAGGGTGCTCCAGCAGCCAGGAGATCTGGAAGAGATCTCAATAAGCACATAGAGTTCATAGTGGGAAGGAGTGGAATGCTTGTAGGGTCAGGATAGGCAACTTTACATCTGGCAAATTAATAGAAACAAAGCAGGAGAGCAAGAATTGCATAATACTTCCACTTCAATCACTCTGAGAAACATTCCCATCCTTTTTGTTTTAGAGAGGGAATCTGATGTGACTAATAGATACAATTCAAGTGCCACCTGATGATTACAGCTTTGTGCCAGGAGCTTTGGGAGCACAGGAGGAATGCTGAGAACTACTGTGAAAGGACTTGTCATGTACAAGAGCAAAGCAGAGAAATCTGGATGCCTGAATTTTATGACATTTCATTTCAGTGCAGACAGCTGAGACCTTGGTAGTTTCTGGGACTATAATCACATTCTCCAGACTGATTTACCATATCATTCTCCTGCACAGAATGAAGCTCAGCACATCAAGGGGTGCTTAGGTCCATGAGCTTTATAGAGCCAGTTGCTGATGCTGCAACACTTAGTTCTGGCCCTAGGCAAGCATTCCAGACTTTGGGGCTGCACTGTGTTCACACTGTTCACACAGTAAAAAGAGTCACACACCACCTCCATCTCCTGTGACTAGCTTGTCTTCTTGAATGCCAGCTCTCCTACATGTTAAAAAATATCTGAACCGGACTTAATGCAGTGTAGGGCAGCTGAAAAGTTAAAGGCAAGTTCAGTGCCAGGTTAATCCTGGATCCTTTTCTTGGATCATCACCTTCCTGGTACAGCTTCCCATGAGCATGGCAAGACAAAGGAGCTATTTATTTTTCTTCCTTTAGTGAACACTGCAAAAGGACATCACTGAGGAGGCTGAAGCTTTCAAAACCATGAACTTTGTAGTGCTGAATTCAAGCAAAAACACAGCACTTTAAAATACCTGGGACATTAAGGTAACCCTGACAAGCAAGATACAGAAGTGCAAATGCAGCTTTAATGTACAAGTAGCAAGTTTATCTCTGAAAATGTATCATCTTGCCTAGTTATAAAGAAGGCATTTTTTCATACTTTGCAGTAGACAACATTATCATTAAAGAGGGTGGTGCTGTTGAAAGTGGAGGAGCTCTTTTCACACCTTGCTCCAGACTATTTCTGCTTCTAATACATACAAGTGCCTGCTGAAAAGCTTTGTGCTAAAGTGCCTGGGTTTCTTTAACAGGGAACTCAGAGGAGTACTGCTGGGGGGTTAACATACTGTTTCCCCCAGGCATATACAAGTGTATTGCAGAAGGCACTATGCAAATAGTGTTCATGGAGTTTATAATTTCCTGTTGGAACAGCAAAGAAAAGAAGGTCATTGATTTAAACCAGAGAAAACAAATTATTTCCTGCCCACAAAGCTGCGAAATGCTTGGAGTTACTGATTTTGTTTCCTTCCTGATGCTAACCAAATGCTTGTGGTCCTGTCATGGGCATCATCAGCTTACTGACTAAGTAAATATAACTGATTAAGCCGAATATTTAAAAAGAATAGAAAATTATAGTGGCTTTAGTTAAAAACAAAACAAAACAAAACAAAAAAAAAAAAAAAAACAAACCAAAAAACAAAAAAAAAAAGGAAAGGAGAGGAGAAACAGTTCCTGAAGTTAATTAACTTTTATGTAGATTCAAGTTTCTGCAATTCAGATTTTCATCCAAATGAGAAAGCAAGGAATCAAGGAATTAACTTGCTAATGAATAAGGAAAGAAGACTCAAGGAAAGAAACCCCAAAACTTTCTTCCTAAAGAAGCCAAGAAGAGGAGGATGCAGGGAAGCAGGTACTTCATATTTTAAGACTCCAAGTAAAAGAAAAAAATACAGCAAAATTGAGATTGAAAGGATAAAACCATGTGGCAGCAGCATGATGAAGGCCTGGTTTTATTTATTTATTTACTTACTAGCAGTGGGAGGTCTGTGCTATTGTCTGATTTTTTTTTTTTTTTCAAGTCAGATCTGAGCACAGCTGATGCCTGGCCTTGGAACCTGTCAGTTTGAAGATAACATGTACAGTATTAATAAATGTGGAACAATACTTGCTGTCAAGTTGGTTACAAGGCAGTAGTTCACTGAAGGGGGTCTGACAATGTCAAAAAGCATTAGACCAGAGCCAGCAAATGTTTTATACTCTACAGCTGAACCTAAAAGATGAATCGATGCCCTGAATTTGACTGTAAGGCATCTGTCTGCTCTGGAGAGTGTGTGTTTGTCTGAAGAAGCAGGGAACAAGTTGCTTTTCCCTCCTCCTCCAGCTATCTGTCTACACTAGGAAAGCAAGGACCAAGACATAGGAGAACAAATCCTAGTGTGCTTTGGATGTACAGGGATACCTTACATACAAGGTCTTTAAAAGTAGGAGAACATGCTCAGGAGAGGTGTTTACAGGCAGCTCTGAACAGCAGGGAGACAGCTACCCGGCTGAGACACTGCAGAGAGGGCTGGCTTTCCCCTGGGACTGGCTGCTGCAGGTGGCTTCCCTGGCCAAGAGCCCTGCAGTTCTTTGGTGTGAGAGTCAGCAGTGAGAGAGGAGCCAGTGGGAAGAGACACCAGGAGGGAAGTAAACAAGCAGATTACAAAGTGATGATAAATGAGGGTATCGTTCTTCTACAGTGGCTTAGAGGAAGGTGTGACTGATTCCTCCACCCCCTCACCTTCATGCGTGTTGACTGAAGAATACTATTAAGGCAAGTAGTCACAGATTATTAATGGCCTGTTAACAACTTCTTTGATTTTCTAATAAGTGCCAAGTGTGGCTGCTATAATTATTCTTCTGGTACTAGAACATGCCCTGTACCAGACTGTAAAGTACCTTTTTTTTTTTCTGAAACACATTGTTGTGCTCTAAACATGTGTGTACTGCACATGGGCAATTGCATTCCTAAGTAAAATTACATCTTAGGCTGTCAGAGGACTTTGCAGCCATTAAATATCCATATCTTCTAGCTAAGTAGGAACCAAGAAGTGTTTAGTTACTTATCTTTGCATGTGTGAATTGAGACATGCAAATTTTATAGTTTTAGCCACAGTGATACAGCGAGTCAGTCCCTGAGCTGCTTGTTTGTGCTGGTATTATACAAGCTGCAAAAGTCACAGATAGGTTGGAGATAACACTAAGCAGGGGCTTTTTCTTTGCAAGCAGAGGTCCCTAGGAGTAACACTGTACAAAAGTGATGGCATCCATCATTCTTCCTAGTTCCCACCACCTCAGAGCTAGCAGCATGTGATCGGAAAACAAAACATAAACAAACAGAAATGGATCACAGCCCACCTATGTGTCTAACGTATGCCACATTTGTCAAATTTCATTTTATTGAGCCCTTGGTAATCTAGTTTTTAATCAATAAACCCTGCAAGCAAGTATTTTAAGATTACCATTTTCTGAGGAAATAGTGTATGTTTGTAGCAGCCCTGTTTGAAAGCTGCTAGTGAGGATGTGTCTTGAAAATGCTATCATGTAGATGCTGAATTTCCAAATATGTTTTTGAAGATGATGATCTTGTAAAGGTGTCATCTATTGAACACACATAAAGTACACAACATTTCAAAAAAAATCTCACCTATCAACAATACATAATGGTGTCATCTGTGCTTTTGTCCAATTCTTGCACTATCACAGTCCTTGCTGGACAAAGCCCTGTGCTGTTAGCTCCATAAGGAAAGCATGTTCCCATATCTCTGAAGGTAGGTTTGCTGTAGGAAACAGCCCTGGAATTGTGCCAATCTGTCTAGTCTGGCACACTTTAGCCTAAGAGAGGAAATGGGCAGGGAACAGGGAACAGCCTAGGTCGCTGAGAGTCAGGTGTCTGACCTGGTGCCAGCTTCCTGTGAAGTTCTGTGTTTTTTCTGCTGCAGCTCAGCAAAATGAAAAAAAAAAAAAAAAATCCCTGCCTTCCCTAACAGGAGCTATTGGAGGACTGAAGATTTAGTGAATCACATTCAAAGTATTAAACAGAGAAACAGTTATTCCTTAAAATCTTTCCTGCGCTTATTCTGAGGAGAAAAATCTGGATTATAGTCAGCTGTTCTCTGAAATTCCTCTTGTCCTGACTCATATTTGGAAGGGAATCAGATATCCAACTATCTTGTGAGCATCCAGTATAACTTTCCTTTTTCCAAGGGTGGATTAATAAATCAGTAGCTACTCCCCAGACAAAGTTAAAGGTCTGTCTCCAGATGCTGCATGTGCAGTGTGGCAGGTTCCATCACTTCCTTTGCCCTTTTGCCCTCTCCATCTTGCACAGATCTGTGCACAAGTTAGCAAGCTGGATCTGTCTGAACAGCAACCCTCAAGTACTATGGGAGCTTATTTTCTTTCTTTATTTTAATGGTTCCCATCATAATTATTTTTCCCTTTTTTGTCTTTCTGATAATAGAATGTTTTTAGGTCAGAATCCCAGTTGGTCTTGTGCTGGTTTTGGTCCCCAATGCTTATTAAAATGTCACGAGTCTTTGAGGTTAGCTTTTCCCCAGATCCTAATTTGTGTTAACAGATTTAGCTGATATCAAACCAGTTCTGCTCATATGGGCAAGGACCAACTTCTGGAACTGATCCAGGTGTCCAAGACATTTGAAAGTAATGAGTTTTCTTTAAAGCCTTAGGCTGTCAGTGTTGATCTGATGTATTTAAAAGGGACTTTCAGAAGGGTAGTAGAGTCCTTTTCTGGAGAGACCCTTGAGGGTGTAAAAAAGAGCATTTGAATTCAACTTATCCTATCTGAGAGGAATTAGGGTAGTTTTTTTTGGTTTTAGTTTTCAGTAGGAAGTAAGAATAGGAGCAAAGTGTTTGTTAAGTGCCAAAAGTATGTACTGCTGTTATACTGTATAAAAAAAAGCATTAGATCAGCAAGGTGCTTGGGCACCGGACTGCGGACCTTCCCAGCTCTGCTGATATTTTTGAAAGCTTTGTAAATCAGGCTCTGTGCTGACCACAGCAGAGCAGACCACATCTTTTACTCCCTCATTTCTGGAGGCAGACAAGGGAGCAAGCATTCTATGATTTACACTATGCTCCTGCTTAAAACATTTTTTCCCTGTGACTACCTCCCCTGGCATTCAGTTCCTTTAGGTCATTATCTATTGCATGCCTGTTTAATGCATGCATGTGGATGATATTATTGAAGTCAGAAAGCATACTACAGACAAACATAAGCCTTATTGTAATTTGAGTTAGAAATGGTAAGTATCCAGGTTGGTGCTGATTTTTGACATAATCACACAGAGTTCCTAACCCAATGATGTCTGCAGTACTTCTGTGAACTTCTGAGACAATTTTCTTTTCCTTTTACAAGATGAAATGTAACCTGTTAGCCAAGATTATCACAGATTCCTCGTGGCATTTGGCTCTTTCACACATCTCAGGATTTAGTAAGTTGACTTGAAGTTAGATTGGATATTGGTTGTGGCTTTGAGATTTTGTCAATGTTTTCAGCATAATGAGTGTATTGGAGATACATAAATGCCCATAAACTGCCAAGAAAGATAAATAATATGCATAGAAGGAATTACAAACTTTCCATGAGAAATTATTTTGTAATTTTCCCTGTTCCCTTACCTTGCAGTTCAGTGAACCTATTCTAGGCAATTATATATGGGAAACACACATCACATTATGAAAATCTCACTGGCTTGACAGTCCCTTTTTGCTAAGCACAGAGTGCTGTTCCCTGTCATCATGACAGCGTGAGACAGTCAAAGGACTCTATTTGCTATTTCTTTATATGATTCTTTTGTTTTAACATGCCCACTTGGAAGCTGGCCTGTGTTGCAGGCTACAGAGAGGCACAGGGATGGCACAGAGCAATTCTTTTGAATCTGGGATTGCAGCACTCATGACCTCACTCCCAACAGCAAGAAAAAGCCAAGAGGCTGTCCCACAGCTTTCTCAGATAAACCACTCACTGTTAAACCCCTAAACACCACTAATCTTTTCTTCTTGCCCCTTGGATGCAACTTTTCATTTACCCTGCTTATGAATTCTTACTCTTAAATCCTTTGCAATTCACCTCTAAAACGCAAAAGATGAACATTCACACCTTCTTCCCCCCTCCATGATATCCAATTACAGGAACATACAATTAGGGATGTTAATGACAGATTATTAGGCATTAACCTATAATGCTATCCTCCAATAGCAACAAAAATGGGTCACACTGTAGGTATAATTATCCTGATTCTCTAATAATACGCTCTGGTCGTGCCTTGCTTCAGCAATATAGCACTTGTATTTCAGTACAAAGTATGGGCACCTCTAGTTGTGTTGGAGAGTGATCTGGAGCAGGCTGTTGAACTGCTGGCACATGGGCCTGGCCTTTAAAGAGACTGAACAAACTAGGCTGTAGCATCTTTCTAACTTAGAGAAAACCAATGAAGGATTTTGGCACCTGCCTTTGTTACCCACAGTTAGGAAGACAGGTTCTATTCATAGAGGGATAAACTGAGGGATAACAGGAGACAATAGGACTCCTTGGACAGTAGGAATGGTGGCCCCACTGCTTCTCTCTGCTCAGCATCAGAGTGGTGGTGCAATATTCTTCAGGGAAGACGGCCCATAGAGGGCAGGCAGGAGAAAGAGAAATGCAGTGCAGGTGAGCCCACCAGATGAGATAGTGCAGCTTAAGAACACAAAGGGAAGTTGTGACAGCAGAACAAAAATTCTGTGCTATAAACAGAATCGAAACATGAAAATAGGAGTTCCCAAGAGAGGAGAAAAATGAAATCAAACTAAGATATCTGAAGGCAGCACGCAATTTTTGTGCTTTGTAGCGTGTGCTGCAGGAGAAATGATACAAGAGTGAGGTGGCTGTTTAGAGTCCTTTAATCACTTCATTGATTACTTTCTCTTCCCTTGTTAATTAGCCAGTAGCAAAGGCAGAAAACAAACAACATGATTTCTTGGCTTTCTTGCCAGTAGTCCTTGTCATATGCAGAGTGGGCCCCTTAAAGCAGTCTCACCAGGGCCAGCTACACAAATCTAGGAACTGATCCACCCGGAGATCCTGGAAGGGACTATTTCAAAGCTGCCTAAAAAGATGTTTTACTTCCCTAAATGCCAGAATACGTGTTTTCAGTGCATCTGAAGAACAACTGAGGGGGGAAAAAGAAGAAAAAAATATTAATCCTACTTTTGGTTGGACTGTGAATTAAGCAAACTTTACTTAAAGTTTCTGAGGTCTTGGTGAAGGTACTCTATATGTGCGAAGTCTTTAATGTTCTGAACATGCTGGCAGGGTCAAAAATGTGTGCTGTTACCTCTCATAAATGAGGTAAATAATATGTTGAAGCCATTTCCATGAAAAAAGGGAAAAATAATATGCTAAGGTCCTGTTGAAACACTTCTGGTGTACTGTCCTGTTTTTGGTGAGAGTACTGATGAAGGGATGTTGTAGACAGTGAGTGTCATAAAGATGGGTCTAAAATGTTGTCATAGCATATTATTAGTATAGAAATTGGCTTACACCCAGATGCCTGCCCTATGGATCTTAGAAGATCAATGGATTGGCAAGAAAGCAAGAATGTGAAATACAAGTGTGTGCTCGTGTGTGGTTTGCCTGTCATTCATCTCATCTCCTGTGACTTTCTGGGTGGTTTGCTGAAAAGCTGTGCCTAGGGCCATTTAAAAACCCACCAGCTCAAGAGAGAGTTCCATTGCAGAAGGGTCCACAGCAATTCCAGCCTTGAAGTTTTCCAGCCTTGAAGTTAGATGCTCAGGTATGTGTTCGGGTCGATTGCTAAATTTTAATTTAATTTAATAGTAGTCTTTTGCTGCACCTATTTAGTGTGTCATTCCAAGACCTCAGGACTGGAGTGGTTCGAGGTGCTTTAAAGGCTCCCAGTTGCTTGCATTGGTGGCCTGGTACTATATTGTCCCGGCCAGTTGTGTTGGCAATGGCACAGATTGATAAGCAGCAGTGATCACGCTGACTTTGCATTGATCAAGTTGCTTCTCTCTTGTTTCAGAGCAGTATTATTATTTGTTGTTTGGTCTGTGGTAGCTCCCAGAGGCTGGAGATGCTGGTGGAGTTTGGTAGCACCAGGAGGAAAAGGACAAGGAGAAGGAGGAAGAAATGCTTTCCCCATAGAACCTACAGCCACATCTCCCTTGCTCAGTTCCAGGGAAAGTAAAATTAATGTTTATGCTTGGTGAAAATGCCCTTCTTCTCCAATCCCTGCCTTTGGTGGAGGTGCACAACACCAACCTCTGCTACACAAATTCCAGAGACCAAACAGAAAATCCAAATTTGCCAAAATAAGGGAGACTCTCTTAAGCCAGCCTATTTTTAGAAGATCCTCTGTGGAGAAAACAAAGTTTAATTAAAAGCAGCCTTTACTGTTGCTGTAACCCACCATTTCACATGTGATCCTGGGAGTTTGTTAAATCTTATTAACAGCCTGAGTCCCACTTAGCTTCACTGTCAAACCTTCTCCTCCATATCCTACTGTTTTCAAGGCACAAAGTGAACATCACTGTTATTAGGGTGTTGTGCTCTTTAACAGTTATTTCTTGAGAACACTGCTTATAATGATTAAAGGTTTCTTCTTTTGGTAACTGTGGGCTCAGTGGTTTTGTGCATACTAATCTCCACCTAATCGTTCTTGCCACTGCAAATAATATGGCCTTTGCAGAACAGCGTAGTTTGGAAATTGTGCTTTTTTCATTGCTGGTTGTGGAAAAATCTGTTATCCACCAATTGACTTGCATACTCTTTTAGTGCTATAACAGGTTCTCAGGGGAGATCACCACAGATAGCAGCATGAACTTTCTCCTTAGGAGCCAATTGCGTGTTGTATCTATAAAATTTCTCAAATACTTACAGCTGATCTCTTTGTGGCAAATGAAGTGGAGGGGATTTGGTCCTTCCCTGTGAGAGCCTCTACAGTTTGCAAGCTGTACGCCGTGTTCACAAAGGCTCTGGACAGGAGACATCTCTGGGCATGATTGCTTCTGTTCCTTAGTGAGCCACTCCTGTGGCACTTCAGCAGAGCAACCAACAAAGCAGGAAACACAGTTGGCCATAGGACAGAAATCTGACTGACAAGTCCTTGCAGACAACAGATCCTTATTACATTTTGGTCTTCTGCAAGCATGCTGCATTCAGAAGTCCTCAGCAGCTGTGTGCCAAAAGATGCTCAAGGCTGCAACATTCAAGCATCCATTCCACAAGGGACCAGGATGGCAGGGAAGGAAAGCAGCAGCCCTTCTGTGAGGGATGCAGTGGGCGCCAATGACATTTCTGTCCTTGGTTTTGGAGGCTGGTAAGGAATTGTGGGATTGATGAGAGGGTTTGCAAGTCTTGAGAGGCTTGTTAAACAGTGTAGTTCAGAATCTTTTCCCATGGTTTGCTGTCGTAGGACTGGCTTGGGAAAACAGCTGAGAAACAAGTGGGACCAGAGCATCAAGGGCTAGACAAGCATGGACTGGTGCAGCTCATAAATTTCCAACTGTGACTGAAAATGAGCAATGGAGGCATTCTACATGTTACTGTGATGAGGACCTTGGTACTCAACCTGGGTGCACCTCAGCTCTCCACATCTCTGCCTCAGCAGGAGCAGCAACAGAAGACAGCTGTGGGCAGGGGCAGCACCTTGGGAGCAGCCAGGCATGCTGCATGGGGCAGCAGTGCTTAATGGGATCACCACTCCTCAGCTGCCAAGCTCCCTTGCCAGATGGCACTGTCTCTACACTGCAACATGAGTGGAGGTGGTGATGAGAGTGTGTGAGCATGTGTCTGTTCAGCAATAAGCTTTTCTTACTTTCTTTCCATCTCCCTTGTCTGTGAGCAGACCATGTGACCTAACCTCAAGCCCACTGACAGCAGGTTGCAGAGCCTCTAGTTTCTGCTGCTGACTAGGCAGGTCCCCCGAGCCTCAGTCAAAAGCCTCATTAGTGCAATAGACCCCTGTCTTT
>VWZN01011878.1:44529-64904 GCA_013396955.1 Regulus satrapa
ATCAGCACCATCCACCCCCTCCTCCCCCCCCCTCCCCCCGGGAAGACATTTGCATTAAATTACATTGCATTTAATCACAGAAAGCAAATTTTGCCTGGCCATAACTTTGAAAGAGGCAAAAACAAATGCCACAGGTCACAAACTGTTATATCTGATCTTCCCTCCAGATTTACCATGGGATTCTTTTCCCCTTCCTTGTTATGTGGTGTGTGTCAAAGCCTCCTTCTGGCCAGATGAATCTTGCAAGAAACTTGGTTATTTATCAGATTTTGCAGAGATTTAAGGAAAGTTGCGAACACAAGCAGGCAAGCAGGAATTTCTCACTGTCCTTGTGAAATGACTACCACTGTTTCTCTGTAAAACCACACTTGCACATTTCCTCTGCTATAACTTCTCGTGCCTTTTAAGTTCCCCAGGGTAAGCGAGAAGAAAAAAACTCATCAGAGAAACAGATCAGAAGTGAGAGAGATGATAGCTGACTATACTAATGGCACCATTTAGGCATTTTGGGGCACAAAATAGGTATAACATCTACATGCCTCTCTGGGTTGCTATCACTACTAGCCATCCACAAATCTGAAATAATTTAAATAGTAAACTTAAATACTAAGGTTTCTTAAAAATCGAGGAAGCTGGTTAACAAGGAAAGTATTCAATGTAGGTAATAGCACGCATTACAACTGAGTGCTAGTGCCAGCAGGGCAGGAGATGAGATTTATACCTGAGTTGCATTCACAGTTTTGTAGAATCATAGAATATGCTGAGTTGAAAGGGTCCCACAAGGATCATGTAGTCCAATTCCTGTTCCTGCACACCGTACCCCAAGAATCTCACTAAGTTCCCAAGAGCTCTCTTCTTGAACTCAGACAGGCTTGGTGCTGTGACCACTTCCTTGGGGAGTCTGAGTTTTCCCTCAGACTAGAGCATGCAAGTATCAGTATGAGGGCATGTCAGCAGAGTGGTGAGCAGAGGGAGGCTGCCCATGTCATCCTGACCTGCCCATGATGGGAGGAAGTTCAGACACTTGTCTCTCCACCCTTGCTGAACTGTGGTTGTCAGCTGAACAATACCTGACTAACACATACCTGAGGGATGCTAGAGGTGGTGTCCACAGCAGGGCTCAAACAGCCTTGCCTAGGTCACATTTCTGTAACTGGTTTGGGCCTGGGTTTATTAATCAGCTCTCATTGAGCGTAGCATTTAAGCCATAATGTCGTGTGACAAGTATTGGGGTGTGAAGCCTTTGGGATTAGAAGTCCCGTACAGCTTCCCCAATTATTCATATGCCTATGTACCCATTGAAAAAGAAAAGCTTTTTGCTATTTTTAAAAAATTACTGTCAAGACCATTCCCCCCCCTCCCATCCCAGCTCCAAGAGAAACAAGAGCAGAAGCCACTACTCAGATGCTTGTTCAAGTCCCATCCTGCCACAGCCTGAAGCAAAGTGCTACGCCCCCACTGACAACTCAGCTTGACTCTTACTAACCTGCTGTGGGCAGGGGCATTAGCTCAAGCTCTTCAGTCACCCTCTTACCCAAACTATGGAAGTGTTTCTTATTCTGCTGGGTCATGCATTCAAATGTCAAAATTGTGACTCATTAAAAGGGCAAATTTGGGCAGGGTGTAGGGGGTACAGGAAGGAAGAAAAACAGCTTGCAAGAGAGTTCCTGTTTATCCACATCTTGGGAAAAAAATTGACACAACAGAATACATACACCCTGGCTCCATTATCTTTGCTGGCACAGTGCTGGCTTGGCTCTGTCCCTTACCACTCAAGGCCAGATCCATCCCTGCCGCGAGCGTGTTTACTTTAGAGAAGTTTACTCGAGAGAGAAATCTGGCCCCTGGAGCCTGAATGCTTGCAGTGTGCAGGCAAACACATGGGCACCAGGAGCCCCCGCCACAATGCCACGGCACTGGCCCCTGGCCACACCAGGGAGGTCATTTTCTTCTCGGCAATTAGCAAAGTGGTGGCATCACTAAAAGAAGTTGAATAAACACATTCAACCCAGCTGGGTTCCCAGTTTGCTCTGTTCTCACCACTCTTCCCTCTGGGTGCACGGTGGGGCCCCAGCAAGCAAGAGCTCGATGCTTGTGCACTGTGCTTTCATTCAGGCCTGGTTGGAAAGGGCTTTTAGGAAAGAGGAGGAGGGAGGAAAGTAACCCTTTGCCTTTCTTCTTTTACAACAACTGTCTTCTCTTTTTCTTTTCAGGGAGGGAAAAATGCCAGCTTCTCTAAGAAAACTGCAGCAAATGGCTGTTTTCATGGGACTGTTCAGCGGCGGGGGATGCATCATGATGTATAATCTTATGCAAAGTAAGTCTTAGTGTTGTTAGCAACCTTATTTCTCCTCTGCCCCTTTCACTGGCTTTTGTGTAGTGGGGAAAATAGCAGCATGTGAGTTGTGAAAAGCAGATGAAATTAAAGGAAGTGTGGCTGAACTTCTGGGTTCTGCCTCTGTGGGCTCCACTTTTTTCATCCCAAGGGCTTTTGCTCTCCCAAGTACTGCTGTGTGCATTTCCAAAGGCACATACTGCATAGGAAGCAGGCCATTGCGGTCAGAAGAAAGTCTGGTTTTTGAGGGTTTCCTGAGGGTGGTGGTGAATAAAAGTTTCACCTGCTGTAATGCAGGTTTCATTTCTTAACTGAGATTTTGTAACGGGCAGTTAAAGAGAAATCTGTGAGAAAGTGTTAAATTTGTGAGGTGGTAAAGTCTAGAAGTTTCATCTGTAAATCTCTGTGCGGTGCTGGCCCTTAAATGCAATACACCTGTGAAGTGCTAAAAAATCATGAGTTTCTCCTGAATGAAGCATAGATGAGAGCAGTCAGCTGCTGAGAAGACCAGGACAAAGAAAAAATCTAAACAGGTGATGTTGGTGTTTATACACATCTCTAGTTGCTACGTGTCTTTGGCCAAGAATCCACATTATTAGTCCAAATTATAGATGTTTATTTTTTCTAAAACTACTTTTGGATATTTAGCATCAGAGCAGAAACAAGCTTTACCTCTCTCTTAGGGGGTACCATAGGCCTCTTGGCCCTATGTCTCTCCCTTGTTGGTGCTATCAAATGCTATTGCTTTTCACCTACCCTCATACTAGAGGATGCTGCCAGAAAAAAGTGTAGCCGAGCCTGTTTCTCAAGCCCTCAGATCAGCTCTGAAAACTCCTTCATTTTGCACGTATTAATAACAAATCAGACAGGGCTGGTAAGCAGGCTTTAATGCCCCCAAGCTCTGGACTACATGACAGAAATATAATCTTTATGCTTTAAAATATTGAATCTGGCTTTAACAAGGACAATAGCTTTTTAATTTTCAGCTTCACCACTTTTATCTATAAATCTCATGGGGTAGTCACCCCCTGTGCTACCCAGCAAGTCCGAGGGCTGTTTCCCCACATGCCTTGACTGTGCAGTCAAGTGGCACTTTGCAGTGGCTACTTCTAGCTCTTTTGCAATTTCAGTGGCCACTGAGCAGCTGCCTGATAACTCTGCCAGGATGCTGAAAGAACACTTTCTGCAGCCAAATGTGTCCTTCTCTATCCTCTAAACAGACATAGGAGCCCCACTTAGAACCTTTCACCCTTTTCTCATGCCTGGGGCTATCCCAGGGCCTTCTGCCTAGTACACAGAACTAGCCCATACATGGACTAGTGGGGAGCAAGTAGCCTCCATAGTGGTGGAGCAGTGGGAGAGGATCCCTTCCCTTCCCTTCCCTTCCCTTCCCTTCCCTTCCCTTCCCTTCCCAATGAAGGGAAGTTTGCATGCACATGGTCTCTGTGCAAGCTTCTACAAATATTCAGGTAATCCTATTTCTACTTGCTGTCATCACCTCCATACCTTTCTCATGGAAACAGTCTGCTCAGTCAACTCCAGCATGCTTTCAGCCCCCCTACCAAAAGATGTGGGGATAAATGGATTAGTTGGGCATTTAATGTCTAATGCATGAGATGCTAACAAGGAGCAGCTGAGAAGGAGCAACAGGAAATTAGAATCCATTTCTCCTCCAACCTGCAGGATAAACACAGCATACTTTTCACATGGTCTGGGTAGCTGTTTGCCATGATTTATAGGGTGGGATTTAAAGGGTGAGCATGCTGCAACCCCTTTGGTTGGAGCTCCTTAGGATGCACCTGGGGGGACACAGGAGGACCAGCATAGGTGACAGCCTAGCAAAGCTGTTTCTATGCCAGCTGGATTCTGCCTGCTCACAGGGGATGCCTCTAATTAGGAGAAGAGGTCAGCATCCTTCTGCTTCATGCTTCAAGATTGATACTGACAGGCAAGAGACCAAGAAACAAACCTTACACCATGTTTTAAACCCTTGTAAAGGTGAAGGCAAAGTTGCTGGAGCAGGATTTAACAGCTACACACTCTTAGCTTAGTTCTGCCCTTCTTGATGTCAAAAGAGGGAAGTTACACTGATCTGGAAACCCCAGCAAGACAGCTTTAAAACTGTTAAAAAACAAATCTCTGTCTCCATAAGGAGGGTCAAGAAGTCTCCAGCTCCTCAGCTGTGGCCTGTCCATTGGCGACCATGGTACAGCATTTCACAGCCATACAGAGCAACCAGACATTGATAAATAGCAGTTTGCCACAACTTTCCTTCATATGCCAACACTGCAGCATCCATCTTCAGTGCTCTTGTAGCTGCTGGACCAGTAACTCGAGTGGTGCTTCTTAGTGCCTCCCTTCTAAGGCAGCTGTCAGCAGAGTTGTAGCTTCATGGCTGTCACTTGGAAAGCTATACCAAGACCACAGGTAGAGTTCCAGAGCAGCGACTGTTCCTCTCTCAATGTCTGCAAGATATTCTCCATTCTTAAAGTATTTTATATATCTCCAATAGAAAAAAGCCAACCAAATAAACAGATTTTTCATCAGAACATTTCAGATATTCATCCTTATATCTTTTATTTCCTTCCTTTTAGATAAGCTATAAATGCATGAAAAATGGGGAGACACAACTGTAAAGTGAACTGTATATCAGAATGGAACAGGCTATGTTCAGAGCCCCTTCACTTAAATGAGCTGAAGAACATTTGCTTCTCTGATGTAAGGGTGTGTTTTCTCCTTTAGCCAAACTTCTCCTAATTAGTAGTTTTGGACTGTATTTCAGGGATGTAGTAGTATTGTATTTCAGGTGTAGTAGTCTGGAAATGTCTTTTTCTTTTTTTTAAGCTTATGTTTTGATTTTAAGTGAACAGTCTCCTCACTACCCTATTTCTCTTACCTAGAAAGTTTTGCCAGGACCCAGTATTACCAGCAAGCTTTGCAGCAATTGAACAGCAATCCTGATGCCCTGGAAGCTCTGGGTGCCCCCCCTCTTAAGGTTCACAACATCCACCTGACAGATGGGAGCAATCGCGTGGACATGGAAAGAGCACGGGTAACACTGGGCAGGCAGTGTCCCAGGGTAGCTGCCTGGCTGCTGTCACTCTGTCAGGTGACAAGAGATCAGCCTGGGGATTTTCAGCGGGTCAGGAGTCACCTGGGGGCACTGGAAGGAAGTAGGATAGAATACCAGTTGATCTGAAAGAGGAATGGATTTCCAGAGCATAAATCTACTACTTTAGAAATAGCCAGGGCAGCATCTCCATGTTGTGCTATATGGGCCCATCACAGAATGCCAAGGAACCTCTCAAGACAGTCGGTCCCCCCCTCACACTGTAAGCCACAAAATCATTTTCAGAGCTGTATCAGATCGATCCAGCTTTAAAATTGCACCTGCTTTCCTTTACCCCCCAGATATGTCCCGTGCTAGTTTTTAGAGCTTTATACAGAGCAGTTTCATAGCCTCTTATGGGCTATGCTGTTGTACAGCATAAATGGTGTGGTTTTTAAGAGCACCTGTAAGTTTGTGTCATTGAGAACGGCTGCCCAGCCTGAGACTGAGGCATGAGGGTTACTCAGAGGGTGACTGGAGAATGCTGTGCTGGGTGCAGAAGTATTACACAAGGCTGCCTTGTATCAGCTGAGGGCTGGGCCCAGGAAAACCTTGCAAACAGAAGTCCCCTTCCACTTGGTATTGATGCCTCAAGAATCCTTTCCAGCGGTGCTTTTACCCCTTAATCTAGGACTGGCTGCCCTTCCCTTGTTTTGCTAATAACATTGATTGCCCCTAGCAACCTCCTCAGGATCTTCACTAAGGTAACTCATCACGTTGGAATAATTTTATTTTTACTGGGGAGTAGTTACGAATGCCGGGGACCAAGCCAGGGCATTAAGGAATGGGTCAATGGTACAAAGATGGTAAAATGAAGGAGTGTGGCTGTTAGGGTAAGATAAAAAATCCCCCAAGCTTTAACCAGCTCACATAAAATTACTTTCCATTTCACTTCAGCCAGGTTGCACTTACCTGATACCCTGAACCAAAACATTTTCTGTGTTTCATGGATTCCACCAGGGAACATATCTAAGGAAAAAATTTTGCAATCCCCCCCACAATCTCATATACTGACTGAAAATAGGATAGCCTTTCCCACGGATGTTTTCCTATGTCACTGTTTAAGAATGCTTGTCGCTTGGGTGACTCAGGGTGAAGTCAAGCCCTGCCTTCTACTGACCTCGCCCAAGACACAAATCACCAGCTTTCTTCTCTACATTTTCAATGTCCTAAGTATTCATGTTCTCATGAAATAAACTGGTTAATCATCATTATACCACAGGTTGATTTACTGACTTCACAACATTCCCAGCTCCTGGGTCTGTTGGCAAACACCTGGCATTTTCTCTGTGATTGCATCACCACCAGCAAATGCTACATCTGAAACATTTCTTTTATTCAGACATTAGATCCAGTGCAATTGGCCATGGTTGCTGTTCCAACTCCAGCTTTATTTGTTAAACGGATAAAATGTGTGACACTGAAAAAAAATAATCATTGAACATCTCATTGCCTCAGTGTGTGCTAAGGGACTGATATGCAGAGGATCTCAACCTACAGGCTTGTAATGGTTATGGGAGGCTCTGACAGTTCAGGTCACGTCTGGAAGACCATGCATTCCAGTAAGGAAAGGTGTTTGCTCATAAATATTTCAGGCAGCCAGTGGTTTTCCCAGGGGTTTGCAGCTGTACCACAGTACGTTCTTTTGGCAGAGAGAGATTAATGCATGGCAGAGCAGACATACTTGTGTAGCCCTACATGTGTTAGCTGTTAGAATAGCTTTGTCCAATTCTGAAATATAGTAAAAAAAAAAAAATAGTGTTAAAGTTAAAAAGGTGTGAGCTCTTTGACTGGAAGGAGTAAATGTCTGTTTCATAATATGCTTTGCTGAATCCTTAATATGCTTTTACATTTGCAGATAAAGTTACCGGTCTCTGGAACAAAATCGGCAGGCTACCTCTACATTAACTCAGAGATGGACCACTCCCGTCAGTGGTGCGTACTGGGGGAGGTATCAGGAGAATGGGAAAGAAGTGATAGGAGAAAAGAGTGGAGCAGGATATTTGCTTTTGTCATCCATGTTGCTGAGATCATGCACATAAATGAAGCAGAAAGTCCTGTGTGAAGGTCTTGTGAAAGGTTATTACTTTCATTAGGACAAAAATGTAAGTTAGTTGAGAAATATTTTGAAGCTATATCTCTGAATGTGAATAGAAGAGAAATATGAGCCACAATTTCTTTGTGTTGTGTTCTGCAAACTGTAGCTCAGTACATATAAAAATACTGTTAGCCATGGTAAAGTACTGTCCCCTCTCACCCCCACAGCGGCACAGAGGCTGTTGAACAGCAGTCCTAACTCTAGTCTGGTATTATGGTGCTATGGATTGCAGTTAGGGAATTGCTGCTGTGTGAGGTAAGCTAAAAACACAGGAATTTTTTTTTTAAGCTGTCCAAGAAGTGTTGTCCTTGTGGTTAAAAAAAAAAAAAAGTGCTAGAACTGTTAGGTTATAGTAGAAGGATACTCTGATACCATATCATATAGAAGTGGCTTTATATTTTCTAGTACTGAAGCCTGAAAACCTCTCTTGTCAACAATAAACTGGTTTCTGGAACTGAGCAAAGAATTACTACATGAACTCAGAAGTTTTACTAGATGCAAACCTCTTGTTGGGTACTTCTTTTAGCTCTGTTTAGAAACCAAAAGCTACAAAGCTTTTATTCAGCTGCCACTGGGCATGTCGTGATGATTTCTGTTCATAATTAGATGAGCATGACTTACTGGATTTCTCTTCTGAATAAGTATGGGAAGGAAGGTTTAAAAGGATGTGAGAAAGGCACTAGGCTGGGACTTGAGAAACTCAGTACTGGCCTTGTCCCTAATGGCCAGGGATAACCCCAGAGGTCCCCAGCCCCATTTCTTGCACGCCTCACTTCCCCAGTGCCTGAGCTGTGATCTCTTCACTCCTCCTTAGCCCCTCCTCACAGACAGTTCCCTGTTATTCTTAGTTCACTTACTGTGAAGATAACTGAAGACTGAAAAACGTTTAACCACAGCAGTGCATGCATATACTGCTCTCTTGGAGTTTTGTTTTAAAATGAGTTCTTTGTGCATTTCTGCAAACCTAAGAAAAGGCATCTGCTTGTAAAAAGATTTGTGGCAGATACATCTGCCAGACTCCACCAAATCCATCCACTTGCAGACTTCTGTGCACAGCTTCACATGGGGCTGAGAAAGGACTTGGTGCCCTTGCATCCCACAGAGGAATAAGCAGTAAAATGGCCAGGAGTAAGGAGCAGGTAAGCAGGCCATCCTGGTGGGATGCTGCAGAGTGCATGTGTGCTTCTCCAGGAGATACCAAGGCAGTTCTGACACCGATACAGACAGAGCTAAATGACACCAGGAGTTGAGTGCTCTGTGCAAGAGCAGCTGAGGCACCGAAGCCACTGAAATGCATCTGATTCTGAGTGTGCCGACTGTCCATAGTGGTTTACTTATTTTATAAAAGACAACTGAAAAAGAAATTTGGAGTCTGTGAGCTCATTGGTTTGTGAGCACCAGGAGGAAGTGGTCCAGGAGGAAGTGGCATTCGCCCAGAGGCAGGCAGTACAGGGATGGGGAGGATGCCCAGAGGCAAAGGCAGCCAAAGTGCTGCAAAATTATGCTTGCCTGCCCTGAAGTGACCGAGAAAAGGGCTGAACCCCCAGGCCACACTGTGGGGAAGGAGCAGGTCACCTCCAAGCCTGGTTGCTTGGCCTGGTTGGGAGTGGGAGCAGGGAGCTGCTGAACAGAGAGCCCTACTGCAGACCCATTACACAGAGGTGCAGCAGCCTAATTACCTAATTGTATGGAACTCAGCACTGATTCCAGCAAAAGCAGAGCTGGGCTAGTGCCAGGAGCTTTTGAAAAAATCCTATTTTAGTATCCTAAAATAATAGTCCTTTCCAGCTAGAAAAGCAGCATGAGCAGTTTTTCAGAAGTGGGTTTGGAACAAATCTTAGAGGAAGGAAAAGACTCCCCCTTAGTCTCCAACAAATGCAATTTTCCTTCTTTGAGTAACCACTGTTGTACTCTGTCAGGTTTTCAGCAGTCACATTGAGCGATCACACAGTGTTCGAACTCTTCCAAGCCAGAATAATTCCTTAGCAACACTGTCTGGCTCCAAGGCTGGAGAGGAGTGGAGCAAGGAATGCACCCGCAGGATGGAGAGGAAAAAAGGCACCAGCTGGGGGGAGGAATGTCCTAGGAAGAGCTGGCAGGTTTTTATTTGAATTGCAACAAATAGGAACATGCGTGCCAGACCTTTAAATCTGGGCTGTGCCATGATATTAGGGAAAGCAGCTTTCAGAAGCTGCTGCTCACAAACCAAGTTTTAGAACACTTGAGAGAATTTTTAAAAGCAAATGTTTTAATGTGTGGAACGATTTGTTTTTCTGTACCAGCTGTTTCTACGCTTACTTTACCATGTTAAAAGTGATTGCTACAAGTTAAAAATCTTTGGTTTGTGTCAGCTGGTGCCTTCAGGATGTCACCTTGAAACTGCAGGATGGTCAGAATATTCCTATTTACCACTCTCCGGTGGAAAGCATTGGTGTGCAAGAAGGATAAAAATCAGGGACAGCTGCATCTCCGCCTCCCATTGAGCCAAAGGAGCCATTAATCGATTGCATCCTGCTGTGTCTGTGAATGTACACAGTTGTCACAGGTGACAGTTTCACTTAAACGGGTGCTCTCAAGACAATTTTCTCTCTAAGACTGACCTCATCGTTATGTTAATTGTAATTTCTTTCTTTTGCTGGTTTATTCATGTGTTTAACAGAAGCCTAAAATAAATATCTTGCAAAAGAGTTGCTGTTGCAGAGAAGTCATGTGTTATGCCCTGTTTGTGCTGGTATTATGAATTTGAAATAAATAAACAAACTGCCAGGAAACTGAGCTTTGTTTTACAGTGGCAGACCAAAGTCAGGACAAGTCAACTTCTCAAAGCTTTGAGCAGCCTTGCTGCCTCAGTTTCTCCCCATTTCTCAACAAGGTCTTGCCTAAATCAAGAAGCATGATGCAGCAAAAGGTGAAGCTCAGCAGCAGCAGCCTTGACTCCACTTATCAGATAGATTTGCATCCTCACAGTTATCATTACAAAGCTCATGAGATAGCTGAGGCCACTCAAGAATTCCAGGAAGAGACTCACTGCTCATGCTGAATGAAGGTTTTGCAGAAGAAGCCACTGCTTCACACCAGCACTGCCCGATGAGTTCTGGAGAGGACATTTAAGGAGAAAAACATTCAGGAGGGTGCAGAACAGGTGAAGGCACTGCCATGGTTTCTTCTGACTACCGCAAGAGATTTTGACTGTGCCATCAGGTAGAGAATTACCCATCACCAAGCAAGTTGAGGAATAAGCAAAACACCTCAAACTAACAAGAAAACCCCCAACTCCAAAAAATTTCCACTCCCACCCCAAACTGCCCATGTGAACAATTGCAAAGCCTAAGGCACAGTCAGAGGCACAGAAAAAATACAAGTAACTGTCCTGTCTGTAGCAGGAAGTAACATGGGAGCCCTTAAGAACATCCAGACAAAAAGAATGTTTTGAATTCATTATAAGAGAGATGCTTAATTAGGCTGCAGCTAGGGCAGAGCTTATACCACTCAATTCTCTATCCCTCACTGCTCCATCTCTTCTACCAAATTTGAGTCCAATAAATCCACCAAGGACACAGGCACTGCAAAGCTTTTCAAGAGCCGTGAGTATTAGATAGAGAAGGGAGAGCTAGAGCAAAGAATTTTAAGAGAACGGGGAACATTTTCTTGTTCAACAGTGACCCAGCAAATGGGACAAGGTGGCGCTTGAACAAACCTGAAAAGCAAATGCCTAATTAGAAAGGAGCTGCTAAAGGGCCACAGCAAAGGCATCTTGGATAAACGATTTTAGAATGAAACAATACACATGTGCTTTAGTTTGAACTTCACAAAGAGGTGTCAGGATGAACAGCACTTGTGAGACCTGATCCAACCCACATAAAAGTCCAGCACACCAGGGAGAGGATTAGAATTAATCACAAAAAGACAGCATTGTCCAGCTTTAGGGTTGAAATTGATGTTTACTGGTTTCACAATAAAATACAAACCAAATCAAATTTCATGTGATATGAAAACATTAGCCTTGCACTACCACTAGTAAGAACAACACCTCAGGGATATGGAGATCTGTTGGCCATCTGGTGCCTCAGAGCTTAATTGACCCTAGCTTTTGGTCACTGAAGAAGTTTGGTGGGAAATAAAACAGCTAATGAGAAAAAGCCAAATCAACCACTTCCTTGGCTTTGATTTGTTGCTGATCTGCAAAGATACCATGGCTGTGGAGAGGAACCTCAGCCTGTTCAGCACTGGGAGCATCTGGTACACATTGCTGTTCATCTGCCTTTTGTCACCTCTGTGTGCTCAGTAAGCCTGGGACCTGCAGTGGCTGCAGAGTGCTCAAGTGTCCAAGAAATCTGGCCACAGCCAGCCTACAGCACAGCACTTGCTCACCACCTCTCTGACCCTTGAGCTGGCACACACAATGTCCCCATGCTGGCTTCACAAGCTGCTGGACCACACCACCACTGCCTGGCCTGGCTCCAAGCAGGCCTGGAGGAGTTATCCCCACACAAACCTTACAAGTAACACTGGAGATTTTACTACCTTGCTTTGGGGAAGCAGAACTTGCAAAGAGACTCCATCTCTCATTTTCTCCCTTTAGCACCCCTTTGTGAGGGCTGTCAGTCACACCTCAACCAACCCATTGGCTTCCCAGAGCTGTGAGAATGGGCAGTATCATCATATCGTACCAATGGTTCTCTTAATCAAATCTTAAAAGCCAGAGAAGGAAGAAAGAAATGGGTGGAGCTGGGAGCGAGCAAATCAATGGAAGGGAACAAGAGTAAAATCACGATTAATTTCCTGCCTTTGTTTTGCTACCTAATAGCCAACAAACACAGAATTTCTCACCTCATGATCTTGAAGAACCTCAGAAGTCACTTTCTCTTCTTGTTTGAGCTCCTTTAGGATGCACATATTCAAAAGAAGAAAAAAGTATCAGGCTGGTGTGTTTGGTGCCAAGTAGCTTTAGCCATGTGGCTCCCATTAAATACATCACAGCCCAAAGTGACTGCTTTCACAGAGGACACAGGTGCAGCAGGAACAGCCAAGGGAGATGAAACATACCAGCAAAGCAGGGAGAGCAAAGGTCTCAGAATCACCAGCAGCTTCTGAAAGCCCAGGTGACTTCAAAAGGGCATCTGGGCACCCCTCTTGCAGTCTTTTTCTAAGAAACACTGGAGCAAGATTAGGTTCTCTTTAACTGCATCATGTTGCTGAAACACTGTTTTTTGGGGGTTTTGTTTTGTTTGTTTCTCCCTTGGGAAAATATTTATCTTTTGAGAAAGGACCCCGAATCCCACAAAACACTTAAGATTGGGAGGAACCTTGGGAGATCAGCTAGTCCAACTGCTTCATTCCCACTAGTCACCATGAAGAGATTCCCTGAAAGCATGTCCAGACAGGTTTAAAGGTCACCAATGGTAGAGATCCCAGAACCTCTGGACAAGCTGTACCAGTGTTCAACCATTCTCACAGTAAAAAAAAGCTTTTTGTTATGTTTAAACAGAATTTTGTGTGCTTGAGGGTGAGCTCACTGTCTCTTGTCCTGATACTAGGCAGGTTTAGTATCTTGCCAAGACAAGTCTGTCTCCATTGTCATTACTCTGCTCCCACACAGATCACTTCTTAAGCCTTCTTCAATTCCAGGTCTCTCACTAACAGGTGCTACAATCTGTTAACCATCTTAATCATGTTCAGTATGTTAAAAAATGTCTTTTTAATTGGCTTGAAAATTTGTGCAGTTCCTTTTCCAGTTACTGGTGTGGTTAAAACAAACATAATCTTCATGACCTTTGCTGAATTGCCTGTTTGTTTCTTATTCTCTAGTTTGATTTTAATAATTTCTGCCAGGCAGTAATCACCCTCAAAGAAACTACCAAGGTGACAGACTGTTCAGGGCAAGAATTTAATTGACAGCTGAGGAGCAGCAGATACCGCTGAGTGCTGTTATAACACTTGCACCTATTTGAGTTGGAGCTGATGGGCACACAGGGGCTGCCTAAAGCTAGATGTTTTGAAAGTACTGCCTTCAGAAAGACCACATGGGCTGATATGTTCACTTCAGAGTATGTTTCTCCAAGGAATGACAGAATTTTGTTCAAGTTATGGACCACTCAGTTCACTTCCTATTTTGGGCAGATGTCTTGCATTGCACAGGGAACACGTTACTTAGATTCATCTCCCATTTAGAAATGAGGACACATCCAGTTCTTTCCTGCCGTGTGCTGCATCTTTCCTGCTTGTCAAACACATATAATTTCCCTGAGTTTTTCACAAAATTTACTACACAGTTTCCTGCAGCAGGGCCTGGGCACTCCTGTAGTATCAGACCTGCCTGCTCTTAGTGTTACTTTGGAAGATACATCACACCTGGTCAAATGCCTTTGGTTCATTCTAAGAAGCACTAATTGTATAAAAATACTAGACTAATGTAATTTCTTGACCAATCTAAGGCAGTTTCTATTAATTTCCTTTCCTAGATGATTTAGGAGCAAAGGACCGTCATTCAAGAACTTCTGAGAAACAATTTTTGCCTCTCTTTGCTTGGTAAAGCCAACAAGACCTCATATCCAGCAGCCAGACCAGCTAGATCTCACAAGGTGCTACTGGAAAGTGGCAGATGGTATGTGATATCCTCACAGCTCAGGAGATTTCTCTGTGAGGATTAGTTAAAAAATACCTGTGTAATTCAGTCTCTGTGCTGGCATTACAAGTTAATTGAAGAGATGGGGTACACTGATTTCAATGCATCACCAGCTTAGCTCTGATTCTACTTGTACAAGCAAGTGAAATCTCAATATAATTATGTTCTCTGTGTTTACAGGAAAAAAAGATAATCCCTTCAAGTAGTTCCCTCTCTCTCCTAATTTTGCAGTAACTAGTCTGGTCCTATATGCTCTGCTTCACACTTTGATGAATCCTAACCTTTCCTTAATAAGGAGAGATTTTTATCACATCCATCTGTACTTTTTTTTTTCTTCAACTGTATTTATTAATCTAAATGACAGCTTAATTCACATCTGTACCGTGAAGAACTCTACAGTGGAAGCATATTGCTTTAGCATGGAAAATGCTTTTGAATGCATTTTATATTTGCTGCACATATTGAACAAATGTGTAATTCAGAAAACTAAGTAATCCTGCTAATGGGTATTTCCCAAAGAACAATGAACAAAAGACCCATCAGCTGTTCAGGGAAAAAAAAAAAACCTTTATTGTAAAGTTCCTGAAACACTGAACACCTTATCAGAAGTACAATGAACTGGCACTATTTCTTTAAAATGTTGAACTGTCTTCCAAGGAAAAGCACCTGCAATATTCAAGAGAGGTCTTAAGCCACAGAGTAACCTGATATAACACCCACCTCCATCCCCATCCCTTGTGAGCACCACCAGAGGAGAATGGGCATTGAATTTTTATTTGCATTTGTGATGTAACAGCTCTCAAGATTCAGGGGGTAGATCACAAATTGGAATCCACCCTTTTGTATTTAGAGACCTGTACACAAAAATGTGACAAATGAGACAAATCACAATGCAAATTCCGCTTTGGACAAAAAGAAAAATTTCTTTTTGTAGAACATTTAATTTAGCAACTATAAAATCTATAAGCCTCTCCCTTAAACAGGTGAATATAGCATCAAGAGGAGGCAAGGCAATGCTTTTCCTTAGGACTTCGCTGTTGATTCTAACAACTGAAAGAAGGCCTAGGCCTGGAACTATCCCTCCTATTGATACAATTCATGGCTCTTCCATAAACGACAGATAACAACTATATAGGAACATCTGTCCTTCCATTCCTTCAGTATCCTGCATCTGAGCAAACAGCAGCCATGCTCCCTGTGTGACAAAGGCAGCCAGCATGTGCTCGGTCTGGAGAGCACTGCCCACAGGTTCCAAGGAGCTGGTTCTTTCTCCACAAGCAGCCCCTTCCCCACCAACACAGCAGCTTTTCCCAGATGACCTGTATGCATACTCAGCTGCAAAAAATCAGCTGTTCTCACAGCTCATGGTTTGTTCCCAGTCTTACTGATGTGTCACTTCACTCGTGACTGAGCTCCTCATGAACACTGACTGCAACAGCCCCTTCCTACAGCTCAGGGTAAGAACACCTCATTTGTAGCTTTACCCACACTCATAGTGGAACAGAAACAGCCTCAAGGGTGTGGGTTTGGCTGATAGTCCTGCAGTTAAACCATATGGAAATTTTTTTCTGTTATAGGGTGAATCTAAGCTGCCTTATTTATAACTTACACTATTAAACTTTCACAACTTTATACAAATTCTTCATGACATTAAAAAACACTGTATAAAACAATCTTCAGGCACAAAGAGTTAAACGGAAATGCAGCCCACTGAAAATCTCAAAGCTGCCAATTCAGGAAAAGCTGGCCTTGAAATATTTAATATATACATGTTAAGCTTTACTTTAAGCTTACCATGTGTACATAAAATACATTAAAAACAGTATATATAGGACAAAATGTATACTGCTCAGCTCCTACTCTCTTCCATGAGTACCAGTCTCAATCTGAGACATCTGTGGTTACAAAGAGGAAGTGAAATGGGTGTACATCCCTCAAACAGTTTGCTGTGGCAGCCAGGTGTTGTTAAACATTTATGCATGCAACACTGGCAACATTATTTTGTAAGGGTAGGCTGTGAACGTGCTTCAACCTCACTGCTCTGCTTAACTTAGTAAAGTAAGGGAGTACGGATGTGGGGGAATAAATGTCAAAATGGCAATGGTGGAAGATGGGAGAAATTGCAGTCTTCCACAGAAGAATTCTATGAATCAATATCCCCTCAGCCAAGCAAATTGTCCTGGGCAAATGACTGGAGAATAAAATAAAGGTGCCCATGAAAGCTCTGTTCTGACTAACAAGGCTGAAACAGATCAGCATTGTACATAGGGTCAGCTCCTGTCTGTGTCCAGAAACTCCCAGATAACACAGACATGCTGTTGGCTCAAAGGTTCTTCCACTGAGAGCCAGCCAGAGCTGACCAGCAACTGACTCCTTTCTCCAGAGTGTTGAAAGGCACCTCTGCATTACAATATAAAACATATCCAAACTCAATTCTCAGCACCACAGGCTGTTTTCTTATATGAACAACTTTGAGGAACAAGAAGCTGCCCTACCTACATGAATACTCAATATGCAATTCCATAGGCGAAGAAGCTTGATAGAACAGTTTAATTTAGGTGCAAATTCCCTGATGTGGCTTGAAGTAAAGGCAGCCCAACCTTTGGCAATGAAACCTTATGGAAAAACACTCATTGTCCCACTGCTTTTGGTCAGCTTTCTTCTGTACTAGTGCTTTTCCCTCATCTTTCCAACCATGCTGATCCGATCACCCCAGTACTGCTGCTCCTATTAAGCCATTTAACTTTCATGTGAAGGAGGAACTGTAACATTAGCACAAAGCCCTGAACTCCTGCTTGCTAAATGGAGTAAGAACACATTTGAAATTAGGAAAGTGTGCACCAACATGGAAAAAAAAAAGGAAAAACTAACTCAAAAGTTTCTATTTACTGTTTTATAGCAAGAAAACTTCTGTCAGAGTTATAATAAAGGAACAGCATACGGAAATCAAATAAATAGTTCAACAGTTAACAGTATGCAATATAATAGTACTAAACTTCAATTACATAAAAATTAAACTTTGGAACAGCATCAATATGAATGATTTCTTAGAAAACTAGAACTCGGTCCAAGATCCTCAGATTTGTACACTGCAAAAACCACTCAGTTTTGATGCCCAGCTGGTGCCAGCTTTGTCCTCTGAGGGACTGCGTCCATTGAGAACTATGACCCATCCATACTTCTCCCTAATGCCACTCTGCCAAGCCACAAAACATGCTGTATTTCTCAGTGTCTAAGGGAGAGTGATCAGGAAGCAGGAGGCATGAGCTGTGCTTCAACTGTTTCAGAAGCAGTATCTTCTTCCTCATCTCACAGCTATATTGAACAATTGCAATTTAGCCTAAGGATGCTCCTTTTTTTCCTTAAAGGAGTAGTTGGAGGAATAGAAAGAAGGTAGAAATGACCTCATGATCCCAGTAAAACCCCAGCTGCTTCTGGGGGAGGTGGAATCAAGGGCTGATTAAGTGGACAAATTGTCTAACCTAACATGGTAAAGTTAGTGGAGAGAACTTCAGTAACTTCAGAGGAACTACATCAGACAGTCACTCTTTTTTCCTCTCATCACTATGGTGTGGCCACACTGAGCTAGATTCTATTGGCACATCTCACCCAACATGGGAGGGGAAGGGAACAATCTCTTCTGGCTTGCAAGTGAGTGATACAAGCAAATACATCACCCTCAGGAGCAGGATTTTACTGTGCTCTCAAATCAGACATATCTCCAATACAGATTCCTTTACCAGTGGGGCATGTGCATCTCTGTGGAGAGCAGCTCAGCTTACTGTTCAGCTACATAGGGTATTTATATCTTACCTGATGTAAACAAAGAAATACACACACGATGATTTTGAAATCTGTATATCAAACAGGTGATCAAATTCTCTCATACAAGTTTTAGATCAGCAGATAGTTCCACTGAAGTCAGGAGGTGTTTGAGGAAAACCCAGCATTATATATTTGCATTAAATACCAAAACATATCCTAAAATACTCCTATTGACATCTGTCACCTAAACACTTCCAGTGTCGACTTCTCAAGAACACCAGAACAATTAACAAGAACTCTGTTACCCATCAATAACAAAAAAACCAGAAAAATTAAAATCAAAAATCAACTTATACTCTTTGTTAAATTCCTGTCAGCCACTTGAAATCTTATCTGTTCCATGAAAATAAGAACTTGGCACATTTTTGCTGTATGCCATTTTTAAACACTTTCTTTTATCTAGAACATTTACTGAATATCAGAAATTCACTTGGCTAGAATACTTTTGTTTAGTAAAAAAAACCTGCTTTCCAGTTATAGTTATGAAGCTCCACACAGTTCAGTAAATGAATTCTCCTGGTATTTCTTGCAGTAATGGTTCCTCAAATTTAAATCGTTTGGAAATGGCTTTCTGCTCAGTTACTTTTTCTTTTTCTGACTGCCTACATTGTCCCAGTGTGTATGAAGCCACTACAATTAGTTCTTCTGTCACTATTGATTCTTCCTCTCCAGTCTTCTCAGCATCTACTGATTGTTCAGAGGCAGAATCTGAATCTTTCTGGATGGCATCACTGGTCCCCCCTTCTGTAATCTTATTCCAGGCCCTGCAAGCAGGATTATCACTTTGTTTTAACCATGGATGTTGAAGACATTCTTCAGCAGTTGCCCGGTCCCTGCAGAGGAAGGAAAGCACTAAAATAAATGTCAATTAATACAAATTTCAGAACCTTGCAGAAGAGATCACCAAAAAATAAAGACAACTGTAAATTAAAAAAAAAACCAAACATTGACAGTTATCTTTTACCAAAAAAGACCACAGCAGTTCAAGTAGATGAACTCCTAGTATTTAAAATAAAGAAATTAATAGATCCCTAAATATGAGTTTACACTTCCATACTGCCAACCAACTTTTGAAGTTTATACTTCTTATATATAGAAAAGTCATCCAACATTCACATTCTTCAAGTATTCTCAGAGACAAGCAGTAGACAATTTCAATAGCTGACATGTCCCATGAAGAACTGGTGAAGTTCCACCTTGTTCTATTTGGGAATCTGGAATTTCCAGTTCACTGCCCAATTAAGGGAAGTGTACTAATGAACTAGAAAAGGCACGGTTCTCTACCAACCCATCAAAATTTAAGGATTCAACGCTCAGTTCATTTAAAAGACTTCAGCAAAGTACTTGCAAGAAGAATGAGTGTACTTTTCATTGCTAAAAGCTATAGTCATACACAGGTTTTGAAAGTAATTTGAGTTTTAATTACTATCACTTCGACATCATTTGGAATATACGAGCTTGGATGGAAATGGAGGAATTCTCATATATGTAAAAGTAAATAGCACAGTGAAATCAAAGTCCCCTTATACTCTAAAAATGAAAACACTAGCACTTGCTACATTTAAAATTAAGTCAGTCAGACATATTAGCATACACAATTGTGTATTTTACTTACTCAGGTTTCTTAACCAGCAGAGTTTTGATGAAATCCACAGCAGACTCTGATACAAGGTCAAAATCCTCTCCAGAGTAACTTACGTTCATTTGAGATATATTCAAGAATGTTTCTTGTTTATCATCCCCCAAGAAAGGCGATATCCCTGTTAGCATAACATAAGCCAGTACTCCAATACTCCTAAATTAAAAGGAAAAAAAAGAAAACCAGTTTTTTTTAGTTAGCCTTTTTTTCTTAAAAGCAAGCAAACAAAAAATCCCAAAGAACAACCATTTTCAGTAAAATTGTGATGACCATTAATTTGTTCAACTTACCACATATCAGTTGCTGTACTGATTGGGTCATAACTCAGAATTTCAGGAGCTATTCAGGGGGAAAAAAAGAGCATTTTGTCATGTGCAGACATTACATTAGAGCTAAAAAATGCAATAATGGTCATATGGTAAAATTTAAAATAAGACATTTGAAACATGTCAGTCTTTTAGAATCAAGATACTTCTGGTTCAGGTTATTTAAATGGTTTCTATAATTCACTGTTTTTAAGTGTAAAGAAATGTTTTCCTTTTATTGCCGTATTCAGAAGCCAGGCCAGTCTCCTTCCCAATTAAGGAATCTGTATACAAGTTTCTTGCAGACAAAACAGAAATAGCCAACATTGTATATTCTAGCACTGTAACCCATAACTATGAAGATGCACCACACAACTTAAAGTTATTTTCCACCATATTTTCAAGGCCTGGAGTGGTCTGGGCTTAAAAAAAAAAAAAA
>VWZN01011878.1:71623-85505 GCA_013396955.1 Regulus satrapa
TGCATCCTCTTTTGTTTATATATGTTTAAACAAATGACAGAAGAACAAAAAAAAAGCACTAGATATGAATTAATGTTTTTAAAATACTCTGAGGCCACATGCAGTACCAGCTCTGTATAGCAATGGCTCTAGAGAACTAAAATAGTTTTGTAGCATCAAAAATAAACTGAACAGAAGCTTCATCTTGAAACAAGAATGGGCATTAGAATGTTTGAATGGGACCACTTTGCATATGGATTGTTGAACTCCTACTATGAAATAAGCATATGCATCCTCTGTTCTGCATGAAATTCTATCATCACCCCTCAGGGAAAGGTGGTGAAACCTTCAAGGGCAGAATCTTCTCCACTTACACCAAACTGTGACATGCAAAAATGACCCTGCACAAGCATTAATCCTTACTGATGCATACCCATCTACCTTGCCTTTGCTTGCTTTTTTCTAAACAACTGGAAAAAGTACTGCCTGGGCTATTCTGATGACAGCCAGGCACGTTCAATATGAATATAAGAGCAAATGAGAGTTCTACAGAAGTGGTGCATTTCAACTGTGTACGCCAGAAAAAGAACACTTAAATATACTCAAATTTTAATTTTGCCTTTACTAAATTTGCTGCTACAGTCCAAGAACTTTCAAAAGCCTCATGGATTTAAAAAAACCCAGTTTTTGCCTCCAAGGTATTCTCACTGCTATTATTTTAAATCTTAACCTTTTCTAAAGAGTTTTACATTTCTGTTCAATATGCTGGCTAGCTGGTACAGCAGTACAAGTTGATGTATTAAAATAAAATTTTCTTTCAAAAAAACCCCTCTATTAAATAATTATTTTTCTTCATTATGTATCAAAGATGACAGAGCTCAAGAATAAAATTAGTTTTTCAAAGGAATATTAATACTATAATTCCTTTTGAAAAATTTCAGGTCTGATACTATCACCTCTTTCTTCAGTCCATTTTTATTTAATTCATGGGAATACTAATATTTCAGCTTTGAACAGGATTCAAATATTCATGACATTTTTAAAATTAACATCAGCTCATCTGTTTTAATATCCTAAACCAAATTCCTTGAAAAAGCAACATCAATTGGATTTTCCAGATACAAACAGAAAAATATCTACTGCAACCCATAAATTAAACTTTCTGCCTTAAGAATGCCATCACATGTTACTTGAAAAGTGATTTAATTCCTTGTAGCATGAATTATAATGCACATACACTGATAAGATCTACTACCAAAATTACTAACATGATATGTTTTATAGCAATAACCCTGGGATTTTGCTGGTAAAGGTCTACCACTTCAAATAAGGAAAAAATACTTCTGCTATTTAATTCTGTGAAACTGGATTTATATCCAAAACATGGGATTACCCTTTAGGTTTAATAAACCCAACGGAAAAGACAGTGGAAGTTGCGGGTGCGGCGGGGGGGAGCTTATAAAGCCTTGCTTGCTATATGTCTACTTGGTAGGCATCTGTTACAATTCCTTTATTAGTGCAACTTAATTAAATATGAGGCAGACACCAATGCTAAAATGTAAGCTACATAGAATTTTAATACTATACTTAAAGAACTCTGAGTTATAGGTGTTAAAAGGCAATAAAAGTTTAAGCAATGTCCCATCAGTGAAATCAAGAGACAGTGAGAGTAGAAAACCCTTGATCCAGAAACTTTATTAAAAAAAAAAGTCCCTCTCTATAGTTCTGAAGATGCCTGGGTTAATCAGCATTTTTAAGAATAAGACATGCAAATACAGCCCTCACACATGCACACCCACTTCATAATTTAGGAGACACTTCCATTCTCAGCTACCATAGACACTTGGCTTACAAAACAGTTTCACATGGGAAGGTGACTTCACATGCAATGTTTTGGTTTTTTGATCTTAACTTTGATATTTAGGATGCTAATGGAACAACTCCTTCTGGACAATTCTTTCTGTCCAAAAAATACCACATTCAAACAAGCAACCAGTAACCCTTTACAAGAACACATGGAAATTTGATATTGCAAGACTGTTTTGTGTATTGTTGCTGTGGAGTGAGCTTAATAAATTCCCGTAAGCAAAACAGTCAGGGAGCTGTGAGCCAAGCCAATCACAAGTGGCTGGAAGCACAATATCAAAGTTAACTCCAAAAAGAGCAGCCTCCTGCACACCTATTCCAAGTTTTACCAAGCTCCTTAACAATACTTTCAACTCAGCTATTTTGTATTCCTCAGCTAGTTTTCAGGGGCAAAAAAAAAAATCTAACTGCAGAAGGGCTCAAAATACCTGCTAGGAAAGTATCATAGGCATGTCACTGTTATGATTTCTATATATATGCAAACCAGGAGTTCTCTGGTGTTAATAATATTTATCCATTTTTCATTAAATTCTAGTTTTTCTAATTGTCATTATGAAATAATTCAGCCAATGACTGTGCCAACCTGAAAATGTTCTTTCCAGGGGATAAAAGCAAAGAATTATCCTTAGGACAAGAAAGTTTTTAGGAAAACAAGCCATCTTAACCTGAAAAAAAACCAAGCCAAAACAAAACAAAAAACTGATAAGGAAGTATTTAATGAAAAAACATTTTGAAATCCAGCGTTACTTACAATGCATTATTTCTATAGTACACGCTCTCTCAGCTAAGTGTAGGAAAAAATGTTAGACAAAAGAGAAAGCTTTCCAAACTTGAAAGCTGTGGCAACCGTAATTCTTTCGCTATTTTAATTTATCTACGAAAGTACTGTTGTGCCAATAATTTCTCCCAGTTCAAGTGAAATCCAACTGCTCTTCATCAATGAAAAGCATGCTAACACTTTATTACTACTTAGCAGCATAAATGAGCTAAAAATATTTGGAAGTCTAGAGAACTAATCTTTGTTACAATTATGTTGACTTTAGATTAAATGGAGACTACTGATCTTCTTTGAAGATAAGGATATGAACTTAACAATGAACTGTATGAAATTCAGCATCAAACTTCTTTCAAGTACACTTACAAGACACTAACACACTCATTTAACTTATCATTAGAAAAAGACTGACTAAACCTATTTCAGGGCACCTAAGAAATGAACCATTCCCCCAGCTTTAATGGATCAGACAAAGTTAGTGTTCTCAAGGATGCAGAAGTAAAAATCACTAGAATAGAGATATGTAGAACAATTCCTAAAATACACTTGATTTCAATGCTGGGTTATATAGTGTCGACACTGGACAAATTTACTTCCTGACTCTTCAAATCTGTCAAAGTCTTTATTGAAAGGGTTATCTTTGCAAGATAATGGAAAGTCATCTACTTTCTGTACATGGAGCTTACAGTACAAGCTGTTGACACCACAGTGGTTAACACTATCAGCAAAGGTTCATGCTCACTGCTGCTGACAGCCATAACTCTTGGCATACCACTGGATAGTAAGTGCACTTACTGGTAATTTTTTCCAGTGTAAGGCAATGTAATGTACCAATGTCCCCAAACCCTGAGAAAACTGTAAATCCATATCTGATGAGAGGACATGGGAAGAGAAGCATCCAAATACATAAAATTGCAGATACTGGTCTTAAAGAGTTCTCAGTTCTCAGACAAATGCTTTCATTTCACAAAGGTAACTGGGACCATTTGAGAAATTTTCCCCTAAATTTTTTTTAGACCTCCGGTCTTGATTTGAGACTGCTAACTAGAACAACTCCACTTCAAATTAACAAGATGCAAACACTGGAGCAGCAGTTATTTGTGATTACAGTGGGTTTGCTTCAAGTTCTGACTGTTGAATCCCATGCCAAATGGATCACTTCCTGCCACCAGACTCTTATTTTAACCAGTCACACCTCCAGTAAGTAGGACAATAAATCATGTCCAAGACTTTATAAGTCCATTAATATTAATGGCCATATAAGTCCATCATATTATCCAAGTACAAATAACTATGGGTGAAAAAACACTTCATCCAGCATATCAAATAAATACCTAACTTTGAGATCATAAAGACAACTTCTTCTTCTTTCTAAAGCAAGCGTAACATGTCTACTGTATTTACACAAGGCTCCGGCTCAGTTCAGAGACTCTTCATAACAAAATATTAATGATGAAGATTTTTGAAGCTCCACTTACAGGCTGCTTACATCTGACCCACTAATTACCCACTAGTATCATCTATGGGAAGGATAGTGCAAAAACATGGTGATGAACCCTTATGAAAAAGACCACTTCTTAAGCCTCAGATGGCTCTACTGCACTTTCTTTCAAAAGAAATTGGAAGATGACAGGTATGTTGCTTACAGGTATCAAGCCCAAAAGTTACCAAATTTGCTTTTTTCTTTTTGTACCTGATACGTCAAGTTCCCCAAACTGTATCTCTACCTTCTTCAGCAAAATTCCAGCTTCTTTCCATTCAATTTTCAGTGAAATACAGAAACATAACTTACCCACTGATTAATTCCAGGCTTTCTGTTACCCCTTCAGACTTACTTACCCCTTCAACTCTGACTTAAATACCCTGATTGAGGTCTTATGACAACAAACCAAAGTCAGAGACTGTTGTGAGGGTGGATGCACACAGCCCAAATTTGGTATGCTACAGCTGTAATGCATCCTTGCTTCCCACTGCCCAACACGTAATATTAACAATGGCCAATTTTGAGTTCATTTTCTGTCAAAAATTGATAGCACTTGAAAGGCAACCCTCCATGTAACATTACTATTTCTCTTCCTGAAAGCAAAACATTTCCTAAAGGCAAAACCCTCAGCCCTTATGACAGATTCTACATCAAAACAAGAAACTTTAAAATCTTAGGAGATGAAGTTATTAGCCAAGATTAAGTATTTGTTTTACTTCTTCAGGAGATAAAGATCTGCCACAAAGACCATCAAGCTTAATAGAAACTGAAATTAAGAAGCTTGCAGTCTAGGTATGCTCTTTAATCCTCTGCATACAGAATGTCAGAAATTCACTAACATTCATACCTGTTTTGTTGCAACATGTCTTTGGAACACCTTGACATTAAAGAAGCATCCAGGCATACTTGCTGAAGTCAGGGAAAGATTGTTTTTGGAATTTACAACTCCAGCACACAGCTATTTATCTGAAATGAGGTACGACTGTTTGATGCATATAAGCCAAACAATTTTGCTAATTACATAACAACCTAGTTAATCCTTCAGATTAAAAGAGTATTGCAACTGTAAGAAAATTGAGATCTAAAAGAAAATTAGAAATTTTGCATGGAAATTATCACAAAACTCATTGCTCATTTAGATTCCATTGCTAATATTAAATCCTATGTGATCTAGTAAATGAAATGCATTTGAGTTTAAGTTTCTGCTAATGTTTAAAGCAGATATTTATGAGTCTTCAGTAGCAGCAGCTAAAACACCAGAAGCTGTCAAACCTATGTATTATAAAAGATACTTGAATATTTCACATATTAGGACTTCATTAAAGGCACAGTGAAGTTTAAAAAATGTATTCTAGGAGGAATTTTGCCTTAGACTGAAAACTCAGAAATGATCTCACATTCCATTTCACTAAACTTTAAAGATACAGTTTCTTTTGACTTCTAAACAAGATGTAATTTGGACACTAGATTTCTCACCATTTCTTTCTGCTATCAAGTAAGACTTGATTTAGCACAAACTAAATTTATCTTAAATTTATGACAAGTCACTTCTGAACTACTGAGACTCACTGTTCCTCTCCTAATTATTTTAAATCCATAGAGCTTAACAAGAATTCAGAGTTTAGCAGCAACAAACATTTGGCTGAATCTTGGAAGCTATCTAGATGCCTTACTATTTAAAGCCATTGGCATATGAGATGAACAGTCACAATAGCTGCAGGAATACCTATCTGGACAAATTCAAGTGGAGAAAACACACAGACAAATGCAGAGTCAAGTGTCCTTTGAAAGAAACTATTCTAAATCTCAATTCTCCTCCCTTCTTTCCCCAAAAAAGATACTGTTTTAGCAAGTTTTCTACTGTAAAGGTTTTAATAGTTTCTTTTTAGCAATGATGTTGCTTTCAAAACTTTTTTTAATAACCTGTAAAAAAAACACATCAGATTTCATCCCATCTTTGCCACTATCAATGAAATAAACTTCAGTTCCTGAACACATACTCATTGCTTCCTTCCTCTTCCTCTTTTACATGTAGGGAGTGTACAGAGTTCATATCATTAAAGATGTTTTAACTACATAAATTATAGCTCAGCTTTGAAAGATACTACATAATTAGAGAAATTTGTTATAATCTGAAGTAGTTATGAGACTGCATATAACTTCTTGTAATTGTCATTTTCTTAGCAATTCTTCTTGAAGTTAAGCAAGGGTAACAGGCAACCAATAAAAACTTTTACACTATTCACATTGATTCACACAGTATTTTTACATTATTATTTTTTAAAGCTAATACTGCAGAAAATTATTCAGGAATTATTATTAATACTTACTATTCGAGAACTAAAATAATTTCTGTTGCAGTTTCATAAACTTCATGCAGGTTAATGACCCAAAGGTTGCATTGTGCCAGCTCAAGGACTGCAATTTCGTGGATTATTTCCATCCGACAGTCTTGGCCCTTTCTTCTTTTTCTCATGAATTTTGCTGCAAACTCTCTTTCAGTGTCTTTCTGGATACACTTCTTCACCACTGCAAATTTTCCCCTGAAATTAAATAATAATTTAGTTTTATATGCCTTAATGACAGCTTTAGCACAGCCTTTACAAATTAATGTTTTAGGAAACTTGAACCAAATCACTATTAATGGGTGCATTTAAGATTCAATCTGAATTTAGAAAGATGCCTTGCTCAGTGATGATCCCTGTGTTCAAAACACTCCAGCCCAGAATGTAAATAATCTCCATGAAACAGAAGGAATTAAAAAAAAGCCTAACCAATTCAAACAACGCAGTTTTCAAAAATATAGAATAAACAAGCTGTGTTTGTTCCAAAGATTAAATGATCTTCTTTCATTTAATCCTCTTAACTTCAATTTTAAGAAACTGGCAAAATCAAAAATGTACAAATGAGCAATTTATGCTTTCTCTTACTACCTCACAGTAACCCAGTTAGTGTTTTCTAAAGTATCCTGCCATATCCAAGGTGGCAGCACTCTCGTTGAACCCCACTCCATTTGCCATGCAATATCCATACTCTGCATTTTTCAAGATGGCACTTTGTATCTTCTCCACCGCAAGTCTCAAATTATGACAATGCGAATGTTTTGATTAACAGTTCTCCAAACCCCCTACTTATACAGGGATACTAAGAATAAGGAAGATGGACAATTTAAACACAAAGAAGCAGCTTCACTAGCATCACACCGTGTAGCACGGTTTTTGCAGCAATGCCAAGGTGACCGGAACACCGAGAGCAGAGACAAGCACAGTGCTCAGCCCACATTAATGAGCGTCACCTGGGCAGAGCACACACCTGATGATGCACCAGGCCAGCTCAAAGCACACTGCAGCGCTTGCGTCACACCACTTCCCCCACAGCACTCTGGCACGAGTTCTGGCTGCTCGCAACTTCCTTGCAAGAGTCCCATACCACCCACTCCACTCAGTTCCATTCACACAGTGATGATTTTCAGACTGAAAAGGCATTTTAATTAATACCTCTCACTAATGCAATTATGAATTCTCACACTTTGAAGTATAGTGATCTTACTTTAGCAGGTATAATAATCATCAAAAATACCTTTTTTATTTATATGTAAACATTTTCTTATAAAGCTGCAGGAATAACTTTAAGATCTTTATTTTGGTTCTTTACTTACTGTAGGGTTGCTGGAACCAAAATAATAGTCCTTATCTATTTTGGAATACAATTAGTGTGGATTTTGTCTCTCCCCTCTCCAAGCTGATGTTCACAGAATTAACTACTTCATGAAAGCTTCATGTTGAAGCTTTCACTCTCCCAGCCTATTGGCAGAAGACTGTTATCCATGAAATATAACTGCTAAACAAAAGTTGTGGTCGGCTTGCTTTTAATAAGCATTTGTTTCAAAATCAGACAGTCTAAATGAATCAAGTCAAATAAGTACCCACTAAGTGGGTATTTGCTAGGCAATCTCAAGAAAATAATTGGACTAGTAACCACTGATACAGCCACAGTTATTCCTTTAGGAATATTATTTCGCATAAGCACATTATCTACAGCACAATATGTAATAAGACTAGATCACAGTACAGACCAGATATCTGGTGAAGGTAGACAAAGAGTAAGAATATGCTTATAATGGCTTGAATCTAACTTTTGGGGAAAATGTTCTCAATTACTAACATACAAAAAGACAAAACTATTGAGGTTTGTAAATGCATGAGGATAATTTTGGAGCACAAAATTTATGTTCAATAGAAAGTTATGCATTTATCAAAAGTGTTAGGATACTTGTTAAAGTTCTTAGCACCAAAAAAAAATCTCAAGAAAAATATCAACTGGTGAGTATGTTGACAAAAAAAAAAAAAAAGAAAAAAATTTGAGAAGCCCTTTAACAGCAAGTTATTTAAATACCTGATAGATACTAAGCCTTACACCAAAAATCGAGGTGCCTGCCTGGGTTCAGCCTTCTCTGTTTTCCTTCCTTCTATAGTCTCTGTGTATTTCCTCTTGAATATTGCCTTAGTGCAGTCAAAAGCTTTTCATTCTAGTGCCAGGAGTGACCTAGAGAAAGTGGCTTAGAAAAGTTTGAAATCTCTATAACATACTTTACAATTACTGTGCTGTTTTGAATTACATACAAGATCTATCTGGAAACAAGTTAATTAGCCTAATGAGCGCCGATGTTGCCAATGCACTATGCATTAGTCACTATGGAAAGAAAACAGCATTAATGGAGCAAGAAATGGCAAGAGCCACCACCGTGTGTGGCCACGTATGTCCTGTTTAGCTGAGCTGGCCAGAAGCCTGATAGGTGATGTAATTCAAAGGACAGGTTACACGGGAGTTCAGCCAGCTGACAAATACTAATTCTAAATTGCTTCAGACCAAGAATTCTGCCCAGATTCCTTATGGTTATGCCTATAATTAGAGCTATTATAACTACTGCCTGTTAGAACTCATCTTTTCTGAACATGATCCCCAAAAAGATCAAACTTGACAAACCTGCTGTTTATAACCAGTAGAACTAATTACTGTGCAGTGGTCTAGATTCATATCCGAGAAAATTTCAGAGCTAAGATCCAAAGACCACTATATGGTTAAGCCAAGAGATAAATTTTAAAGAATTTCTTTTTGACTGAGACAGAATAGTAGATAAGAGAGATATAAACAAGCATTCTTCTGAAGTATACATTGCATACACTACATCTTTGCTTTTCTTAAAGTCCTGGTTTTCAGAACTCATTATTTAAAAAGTATATAAAATAGCTTTAGATCACAACATTGCTACTTTAGCGTTTTGAGACGGGCTAACAGTGAGAACATTGCATGGAAGGAAGAATAATTTTGAGATTAAATCTTAATGTGCATTTGTAGAAAACAGACTACCAGACATCCAATCACAAATAAAAATGCTTTGGAGGGAGACAAGAATAGGAAACTCTAAGTAGTTTTCAGTCCTCACATGAGCCTCATTCCAGAATTATGATTTAAGATAAATCACATCTGATTACAAAGAAGCTCAATGTCACCTTTTAAGATTGCCAACAGAATCTGCATTGTTTCATTAGGCACATATTATAGCTCAAAGGAAAATTGTCAAAATTCAAATCAAATGTCAAATCAGATAAGCAGAAACATTTATGTCACACCAATTAATTTTTGTTGTCCTACGTTCAGAACATGTTATTTATAATATATATAAATAACTAAGCTTAACTAAATATTTAAAAATAACTAACATTACTTTCAAAGTGACCTATAAAACACTGTCACTGTAACAAATCCAGGAATGATTTCTTCCTGTGAAGATATTCACTTTTTATAAAGTTCATAAAAATAAAATTTTTCTGAGATCCAAAATACTATATGCAGTTTATTATGTAACTCATACCAAAATTTTTTTTCTGAAGTGTGGGCTTTTTCTCCCTGACAATTTTGGATTTCCAAACAACAAAGTGCAGGGATTCTATCTCTGATGTTCATGAATAATTTACTCACATAACTATTCTCAAGTGGCAAAATCAACTACTTGCAACTCTTCATTTTCACCCCTTTTCCATTTTTGCTTAGTTCCATAGCTATTTCAGCCCAGTTATCTTACTGCAGAGAACAGATGAGGACAGCAGTGTCAAGGCACAAAATGGTACAAGTGTCCTGTACTGCTAAGACACACATTACTGAAAGCTACCTGTGAAATAAAAGTTCATGCCAGCGTTGTTCTTTTGGGAAAAAAAAAAATAATCCAAGACATGCATTATCTGCACATGAAACTACAGCCACATCACTAGTCAGGAACAAAGAATATTTCACACCCCTTGGATGATTACAGTATTTCTTATTTTTACCTCTGGGTGGAGAATGAGCCTATATGCTTTAACAAAAAGCTGGGAATGAGAAGAAACAATTGAATTGCACTGGACATATTTACATGTGCACCCATATTTTGCTAGAAGGTAATTTTATTGTGGATCAATTATTTAAGGTGACCGTTACCTTCCAAAAGAAAGTCAGACCAGTCAATGTATACCTTCCTCTAACCCAGCTGTAGAATCTAGAGTATTATTTTCTGTACACAAATGATGACTTCCACTATGTGCATAGCTTGTTTCACACAAAAAAAGGAGTGCAACACCCCATCAACAAGCTGAAGAATTAATAGCCTAGTAATATTTTGTCGGCAGTTAGGAGTTGTTTTCTCGAGGAAAACAAGCAAAGCAACTAAATATAATTATAGCAGACTCCTTAAGGAAGCTCTGGGTAGCAAAACATGTATTGTTCCCCATTTTACTGTGCAATTATGGCTTAAGCACAAATGGTAAGGGGAAGAGTTAAGCAATTGGTGTCTTGTCCTCTGCAAGGGTTACACTTCTTCAAACTAACCTAACTCAAGCTAGCACTGTCTGAAAACATTTAAATCTCAATGAGGTGACAAGAAGTGGCACCCTTAAAACAATCATCAGCAGTAAGTTTGATTTCAAACCTCATGCCAGTACAGATTTGTGTGACTATATTGTGATTTTGAGGACAGTAAAATTATTAAGGCTGTAAATACTGGACCAAAGTGTCATATATTAAAAAATTCGATTTAAAAACTTTTTTTCCCATGTCATCCTAAGGAACTTACAATAATTTCCGTCCCTGAGTGCCACTATAATGAAGTTTTTGATATTTTTCCCAAGAATCTGGCTTTCCCAACAACTGTGTTTCAACAGACTTGCAAATGCCCCTTCAGCTACTGAACGAGGCAGCACCTTCTTGAAGCACAAAAGCTCTACATTCTGAATGCAGGTTTTTCTCCTGTGAGCAGAACTAATGAAGCCTGACTTCCCAGGGGTTTGCACTCAAGTCCCTCTGGTGACACTGTGGTCAAGTTCCTCCTAGGTTCATCCATACCTTTCAGGACTGCAGCCCCCAGGACTTTTGCTCCCTAACATGCCCCCCAGGGCCAGAGCCCCATACCTGTCTTCCCAGCATTACCAGAACTTTAATGCCTTAACATTTTGCCATGTTCCACTTTCTTCCCACCTCCTCCAAACGCAGAGGACCAGAGAACTTAACACAGAGGCTCTAAGTGCCCCGGGAAGTTCAACATACATGTGTTGACTGACAGAATGGGAGGCCAAAGACCACACAGACCTGCTGAGCTCATGCAACAGCCCTGATCTCAGCAAAGGGGATAAACCTACTTTGCTTCATTCTCTGCACTCTCAGTATTAAAAAAATCCATATGAATGCTGTTATTCTCAAAGCGACCTAAAGTTCAGCTTTTAAACTGTTTCTCTAATTCTGGGAAATGGGATGGACAAACACAGAGCGTATAAACATTTTTTTACCAAATCTTAATGCCAAAATAAATTATATTGTGTGCACAAGGACTGCTTTTCATCTGAGACAAAAACTTGCTGCATCTAATTTTTTCTTTGTACAGATGAATTCTACCCATAAAGAGAGAATTACACAATTTATGAACTTATAAAAGTGAAATCGTTTCTGTTAATAAATCATCAATAAAATTACAGTTATAAGTGGCAGAGAAGACTTTTCAGAGAGACCTATGTTTTGTAGCAGAGTTGGCAACAAATAGTCTTTAATGGGAATATTTGAGCTGAAGTATCTGCTTTTTAAAAACAAAATGTAAAACTGTTGATTAAAAAAACAAGCATATGCATTCAAATGTAGAGATTCCCACATTCTAAAAGAGAAGATAATGAAAACACTTGTGAAGTTGAAGAGAGATAGTCTGAACCAAACATATGTGCAACTGTTGCTCAAAACCAAGACAAACACTTAGAACCACCATTTAACTCATTTTAACTACAGGTGCAAAATCATAGCCTTCATATGAAGGTAATCTTTAAAATATTTAAAAAATTTTCCACACAAAAATTCATGCTGTGATTTACTTGTTTAAACCGCAGACCGAGACTTGCAGCAGTACTTAATTCTTGTTTAGTGCAAAGCAAATCATCTCAGTTGTACTTTTTTGATCCAGAAGGAACCTTCATCTGCTCCATGCTCTGATTAGGCCAATGATTATCATCTAGCTCCGAGGGAAATGCTCATTCCATGGAAGAACTGAAAGTATTTCCTGAAGTTGTCTGAACATCAAATTTAAAAAAACCCATACCAAAACAGCAGTGACACCAGGACATTGTGTGCTACACTGCTCCTACGCCTTTTGGACTGTTTCTTAGAATTTAGGCCGAATTTGTAGGCTGCATTTATTTAGTTTCAGTTTCCAGGCCTGGACACTGTGGTCACAGCAATCTAGAAAAAGCCTTCTCATTCCATGGGATGTTTCTCCCACCTGCTTACCATGTGAATGCTTTAGATCACTATGTTTAAACAGATATTCTTCTACTGGTACATCAGAGTTACTAAGAAAGCATTAAGCTAACACCTTAGCAACCCAAATATTTCTTAGAGGTACTTAAAACAGCTACAGTTGCTTGCAACTCCTCCTTAGCTCTTATGGAGTTGGTTTTGCTACTATATAAACTGAGATACACAGGGAGCATAACTGAACATACATTGAAGACGATATTTTTCCCTATATCCGGTGATATTCCATCTAATCTTTTTTACTGGAACGCTTTTTGGATGAAGCACTGCAATTCTAAGAATATAATTCTTTTAATAAGAAGTGGCAGAATTTCACACAAAAATATTGGTTAAGTGGAGATGAAATTCCATATATGTAGTTCCCAAGATACAAAAACCTTTTAATGAGACTTTCTGCCCTAAACCTTGCTTTCTATCAGTCAGGTGTTGAAATTATACATGGACTAAACCTTACACGTGGAACCATTTCCAAGACCAAGATTTTAACCAGCTTTAACTCCTTGAACAGTTCCACCATGCATACTCTCAAGCATATGCTATCCCAAACGAGTGTAAAATTGTTTTTCCACGTGACAGCTTACAAAGCCCAAGAAAGTAATAAACACTTTCCTCTTTTTAATTTTATTTTTTAAATAAAGGGGGAGCGGGTTTTCTTCTCCAGTGGAAAACTAGAGTAATACCCACTACTCCACTTGGGATCCCAGGGAACCACAGCATCTCTCTCCAGCTAGATCCGCAGGGCTGGGGAGCCGCGGATGACTTCAGCAGCTGCGGGGTCCAGCTGCCTCCCAGCACCCTCTTCCAGCCGAGCCAAGGCCACGGGCACGGCCCGGGAGCTGACCCAGCGCGGGCAGAGCTCGCCGCCGGGCGCCGCGGGATGCCCCGCACGCCGCTCCACCCCGCCACGGCCCCCCGAGGCTGAGACGCCGCAACCCCCGGCCCCGCTCCTTCCC
>VWZN01011879.1:18624-31661 GCA_013396955.1 Regulus satrapa
TTATTTAAATTTCTTAAATAATAAATCAAATAATTATGATAATTAAATAGATATACAATATAAATAATTATTTAAAATTATATTATTATATTATTTAATTATTTCATCATTATAACAGAAAAATTCTGTTATACTTCCAAAAGTACTAATCTGTTCTGATTAAGAGAATAATTTATAAATTTGTTATCAAGTATTAATAAATATACTCCTGAGAGAGACACTCAAATAGAAATAGATTTTTTCCCCAAAAAATAATCTCTTAGAAAAATATGAAAAACTTGAGTTAGGATAATAACCAGTGTTTTACGACTGAAACAGGGTACCAATAGACTGAATAATTATATGCCAGTAATATAATCTTTTAAGGTTGTAGAAATTACTATCATATAGCAGAAGCAAGAAAATTTTGTAAAGCTAAACATAGAATAAACCAAAAATACTCACAAATGTGAAAACTGATAAGTAAACTTTGCCCTCCTCACTAAGTTGAAAGCCATTAAATTCATACTAATCTGTTTATCTAGATGTTAAATACACAAACATTATTTTTTTCCCTCTCTCCATATTTCTGGAAATATGAAAAAAGAGAAAAGAGCAGAGTTGTCCAAAAGCACAAATTCTTGTTCTGGGAGTATTTCCAAGTAAGATGATAGCAAAAGTACTGTGAATCTTACAAGTGTATTTTTTTTTCCATTTGAACTTGTCTTTCCTAATTTGCCAGCTAAAAGTTATCTCATTAGGAAAAAAAAAAATTAGCTGATTTTTACCCACCACCCAACATCATACTATATTTTTGGCCATGGTCTGAGTTTCTTCTATTGTGAGTATTGATTCATTTACTCAATTAATTTATACTACTATATTAATATTAATAGTAAACATGATTAACTATGGCAGGCTTTTTAATCCTACTGAAAATTTTTTAAAAACCTGTTTCTGCTCCATTATTGTAATAGGGAAGCAATAAAATGACACTGTCTATCTTTAATTTATCACTGTAACGCCACCATATGAAGCACATGCAAGGGCAGTCTTCTAAATATAGAGAAATTAAAATTATTTTCTCCACAATGGTACTGTCAGAACCTGAACCCAGGCTCCTGGGGATGTGGCAGAGCCTATGCTGACCATCATTTATATATGTGATCTGAAAGAAAGGGGAAGGAAAAGAGCATCTCTTAGAAAGAGATTTGGAAGCTGTCATCCTGCATGATGAATCACATTACTTTTTGGAGAGAAAAATCTTTCCCACCATCAGCTTGGCACTGATGCTGAAACAAATCTAGCCCAATATTAATCTTTATGTGTAACTCCTACATGAAATTCCCCTCTCAATAATTTCAGTGGAAATTAGTAACCTCCAGGAATATCAGTTTTAGGGCTTTTTTGGGTCATCAGGTCTCCCTCATTTTTGTGCATATGTGTGTTGGAGTGCACTTGTATTCTTGTTTTGATTTGAGGAGGCATACTATGCTTTGGCAAAATGACATCTCATTAAAAATAAGAAATACTTCACTCCTCAGTAGTCTGATAACTTCTCTGTCATTCCACAGCTCTTCCTCTGAGCTCTATATGCTGATTATGCTGTTCCAAAATGACTGTCAACAGGGGAAAGGAGTAAGTATTTTGGGATTTGAGCTACCAGCCTTTCTGTTTGAACTTAAATCTGTTGGCAAGGCAACTGGAGGAAAGTTGGGAATTATATTTTAAAGAAAACAACAATGATAAGACGATGGCATATATTTTAATCACGTTCATTTCTTTGTAGCATGTTGAAAATGCAAAAGTAATATCTGCTATAATAACCTTCCTCATGCTGCAAAACAGCAAAATTCTACAACTCAGAATGTCTCCATAGTTATTTTTGAGCCTTTCCTGCTCTGGGAGCCAGTTTCCTTTAGTCTTTGGCCTGGAGGTCTGTCAGCAGCCTACAAATCAGAAAGTTAAAAAAAATGGTAATACTTACACTGTTAGCCAAATCGTCCGTGAGGCTGAAATTCCCTTAGAAGGGGGGAACATTTTCTCCCTGTCTTTATGTTTCACAGTTTAATTCAAGATTATTTTTTTTTTCATAGCTTGTAAACACTCTTACTTCATAATTCACCTAGTTCACTGTCAACTGTTAAATCCCAGATGTGCTGATGGCTTATTGTACACACATCTCAGTTGCTATCTCAAAGCAAAATCTGCTAATTTGATATGAAGAATCAACATTTTTCAGCTTAAAAAAACCTGAAGTGGATTTTTTTTAATATATTTTATGATTTCTTATGTTAAGAGATTAAACTATTGCAGATTCTATTTGCAGTCTCATTCTTAGCACTTATTTCATTCCTGTTTTTGCTCAAGAAACACAATGCAGATGGCTAGACTAATATGTCTCCTTTTTCTCATGGATTCCACAAAATTCAGGGAAAATAAGAAAGAAAATTCTGTTCTTGCATATATCATCCCAGATACTGAGACTTTCCACATCCCTTAAGGAAACAGTTATTATATGAAGTTGAAAATAGTGAAATTGTCTTTGTGAAGATTGCTGTAAACTCAAGGACACATTTGGAGATCAAAATAACAGCTTTGACTTTCACAAAGAAGCTGAAGGGGAATAAATAAAGGACACAGCCCATATTATTGGAAATAAATTTGATATCTGATACTGGGACAGGAAATTACTTATGATATCGATATTTGAGATTATCTCATTTTCACTGTCAAGGCAAAAGACTGAAGGATAATATGTATTAGCAGCAGTAATATGAAATCAGCCAATGGTGGACAGGGAAAAAAACCACCAAAAACAATATAACACTTTTTTCTTTATTAGGAAGTACTATAAGCTGTCCTGGAAATTTGACTTCTTGCTTAGAGCTTTTTCTAATATTTCTGCCATTGTCATGGCTTTCTAATTTCTCTTACCAAATTAAATTAAAGAGACCCTCCTAGTAGGAGTAACATGAGAAAATTTAGAAATATGATAAACAAGTTTCACTGGCATTATTAATAAAAATGAAGGATTTTCTTCATTTAATTTCACTGATCAGTCAAGACAGACATAAATTACATGTATCTACCTTCATGTTTCATTAAGTTTAAATTACAGAACAGCATGCCAGTCTGCCTGTTATTCTGTGGATAAGATCATTGAACATTTTATGCTTTTATTTTTCAAGATGTTTATCATGATGTCCACAATATCCTTATAGCTACATTGGTGAAATATGGATTAGAAGGGGAAATAAGAGTGGCTGGAAAATTAACAGTCCAAAACCATTGTGATGAACCCAACTATAGACCAATTAGTAGTGTTGTATCTGAAGGTTTGGTTCTAAAAGCAAATACTGATTAATGTCTTCATCAGTTACATGAATCATAGTGTACTTTCAGCAAATTCAAGGTGACAGAGTGCAGTGAGTATTCAATCTGTGGATATATTAATGCTAATCAGAAGCAGAGGAAAGACCACAGAAAAAGGAGACAGGAGTTTGTGACTGTTATTGAAAATGAACACAAAAACTGGACCCTGGGCTGGACAAAGACCTGTAGTAGAAATTAGAGTGTCTGTTTCTTCCAGGCTTCTGCCTTCAATTGGAAGTACACAAAAGAACAAAACATGTGATCCAAATTCCTTTATAGCCATTCCAAGGCCCTGATGTCTTCTTTGACCATCCTCAGATTATGTGTGGCCATTTCATTGCTCCCTACATGGAAAATCACTAATAGGAAGAAGTTTGAGCACCACACCATGCTAGTAAATATCCTGGTGATATTCTTAGCCCAGGCCCCAGGAAGGGAGTGTACCTCCCTGTTGTTTGGGACTGACTGGATTGTTTTGCTCGTACATGCAGTTTTTTTGCCTTAATTTAGCTATCTTTACCTCAATCCACATTATTTTTTTTCACCTTTACCCTTTCAATTGCCTTCTCTGTCTCACTGTGTTTGGCTCAGCAGCCAACTGTGCTTAATCTGCAGCAGCATATAAATTTTTGATGGTCCTATGATCAATAAAGCTTTTGCACTTTTAAGGTCTGTATCATTTTATGAAATTAGAGATCTTTAAACACGTGGCAAGTTGATTTTTCTTTTATTTAGAGCAAAAATATCAATTTAATGTGATTTATAGGCTTTTAAAATTCTGAACTATAATTTTTCTCTCACAGTCTCTATCTTTTCACATTTGGAAGCTTGTGTATGCTTCTAATGCTCTGCTAAGGTTTCTTCTCTAAACATTTTCCAGGCAAATTAATTTTCAATTTTGTGAAATGTGCTACTTCAAATAAACTGCAGTTATCATATATTACCACTACCATATATTACCATTAGGTTCATTCTCACATGCTTATAGGGTAATTCAGGTTGATGGGCACCTGGAGATGTCTCCAGCCCCAGCTTGTGCTCCCACACAGAGTAGGCTCAGATGTGAAGTCAGTTTAGATTTTTCAAGACTTCACCCATACAAGGCAGGAAACCCCCCAAGCAAGAGATGGCCCAAACTCTCTGGGCCTTGACTACATCACTAGGCTCTCTACATAGGAAAAAGACTTCTGCTTATCTCTCTCCAGTCTGTCTCCTGTTACAGCTTGTACTACTGCCTCCTACTATGTACCCCTGTGAAAAGCCCATCTATAGTTCCTCCATTCCTCCTTTTGGTGCTGGCAATGCTGCTGGGTGTACCCAAAGCCTTCCCTTCTCCCAGCAGAACACATCTTGGCACTGCAACCTTTCCTCACAGGGAGATGGTCTGAGGCCCATCTCAGTGGTTTCTGCTTATTTAATGCTGATTCATCTAGGCCCAGAGCTTGACACCATATCTAAATGCGACAATAGTGAGTGCTGGTTTTAGGGCTTGGCCTAAAACCAGCTTAGCTGGCTTAGCTGGACTTCACAGGTTTAACTTGACCTCTTCTAGCTAGCCAGGTCAGCCTAGCCTTCTAGTTTGCTCCTTGCTGTCAGCAAACTTCAGAGGAGTGCTCACTGTTCTGTCCTTCTGGTCACTGGGAGAGATGTTCCGTAGGGAAAGTCCCAGAACAGATCCTGTACTACTGCACTGGTTGCCAGCCCCCAGGTAGACTACAGTTTAGTCAAACAAGGTCCTGTTTTTCCTGTTAACAAGGTCCTGTGAGCCCTACCATCCAACTTGTTATTTACTAGCAGTTTTTACATTGCACCCCTGATTTCCTAACATGGATAAAGGAACATTTCAGGAGATAGTCTAATAAACCTTGCCATATTCAGTAAATGCCGTCTGTGTCCAGAGACCCTGTAATTTTACCAGCAGGTGCAGTCAGGTAAAAAATTCATGTTGACTGCTTCCAATCACTTCTTGCCTAAGTCCTGAAAGATGTTCCCATAGGACTCTATGATTCTTCTTGGCACCAAAGGGAACCCAACTCGTGTCTGTACTTTCTGTAATTGCACCTACTGAAAGTCATGGATGCATGCTACATTTTCTTTCCTGCAGTGGTTGAAGATTTCCCCCAGTCTCTTTGATTTGGGAACAAACACTTTTGCTGTAGTTAAATCAAGAAGGTTTTGTCTTCTTTGAAGGATGAAAACTGGGGAGAGCACTTCCACCACACTATCATGCTTCCTGAAATAGTCTCTTCTCCTGTCTTTCGCAAAATGAGCTTTACGCACCCAAGCTGCTCCTTCACACACTGCAACATTGATGCAGTGTTGCAGTTGCACATGGAGCTCTAGTCCATCCTATTTGCTTCCAGGTGCTTGCATTGCATACATTTGAGGCAAGTGTCTCTGTGTCCTGTTTCCTCACTCCTGGAGGTCTCCTTTGCTCCTGTCATCCTGCACTCTCCTCTATGCAACCCATCTGGATTTTCCTCCTGAACTGTGGCTTGCAGTCTTTCTTCCTGGTCTCAGTAGTTTGAAGTACTTTATATCAGCTTAGCCAGCCCCTTGACAACTGTGCCCTTAACACGTTTCATCAGGCGTATCTTGTCTTCTCTTTGCAGTCCTTCATTCTCAGCAAAGATTTTGCTGAAAAACCTGCATTCTTGCTATCAGCACCTGCCATGAAAGCAACTGCTTACCCGCAAGATTCATGCACTGCTCCCCAGAGCCTGTCCCCCCTCATTTGCAGAACAATGGGGACAATATCCACTTTTATATCCTGTAGCTGGTTCTGCTTGCAGCATCAGGTCCCGTTGATGGGCAGGACCACCCTGACACCAGCAGAAAGATCCTTCCCATCAGCAGAGCTGAGAGGCTGCTGCACAAACTGTTGTTCGTCTGGATGCACACGGCAGCCACGCAGCAGGACCTGTCTGATGGAAACAACTTCTTGTCTCTACATGAAATTAAATCATGATCTATGCAGCGCAGAGTCACTGCTGTCCACATAAAATACCTCCACTATGAAATTTAACCAGCTCCTAAGTCTGGATACTCCTTCAGCAGTAATTATTTTTGGTTATTGTTAAAAAAAATCCTCTAAAGTTTAGATGTAATGAAAGTAACTCACAGAACAGACTGAAAATGCACTAGCTCTTACTAGTAAATTTTCAGATAGACAGAAGAATGACCAAAATTTTTCCTAATTTCTTCTGCATGCAACAATAAAAAACATTCAAAATACTAGCAGTCAAAACATTTCACAAAGAAATGACATATATTTGTCATTATATTTACAATTTCTCTTTATTATTAGAGACAGTAACTTCTTTTTTTCCATCAAAATGGCTTTCATTGGAGGAAAAAAATTGTAGGAAGGAATTATTCACAGTAAATTACTATCTTAAAGCTGATGGCAAATACTTTGGAAAGGAAATTATGCATATTTTCCCTGGAAATCTCATGATATTTTTTTATTTTTATAGGATGACTGATGAAATGCTTTGTTTAACTGTGAGAAATTACAAATAATTAGAAGAAATAAACCCAAACACAAATAATTAAAACAAGTATAAATAATGTTTTGTGGGGAAAAAGGTAACAGTAAAACTATTCCTCAGCAATGGGAAAAAATACTCCATACCAAACTGGTATGTCAAATAGCAGTATATGCATAGTAAACATAACCACTGATTATCTGGTATAGCTTGAATTCTTGTATTGACTGTCAACACAAATATAATTACAGTTTTGCATTTTACCTGCAGTGATAGTAAGCAAAACTAAACTTGAATGTTGTTTATAGCATAAAAGTATACTTTATGTTTTCCTTTACCTTTTGTAACTTTGAATATAGTGTTTTCCTTTTATAAGCATAGAGAAAAAGAGAGTAACTCCTTGTGAGAAATAAGATACTTTAAGTTTTTTAATAGAACATGATGTACTACACTACTGTACCTGATATATAAATAGGATGAAGCACTAATGCACTCTCTTTGGAATGCTTCTGTCATCATGAATTCCTGACTTGCTTGCTTTGTACACACAGAGACAACACAGATCTATCTATCTTATCTATCTATCTATCTATCTATCTATCTATCTATCTATCTATCTATCTATCACTATATAGAGCTATCTATATATCTATCTCAGAGAAACACAGAATGTTTCAGTTTGGAAGAGACCTCTGGAGATCATACAGTTTTGAATATCTCCAAAAAGGGAAAGGAAGACTCCACAAACTCTGTGGGATATCTATTCTAGTGCTCTGTCACCTGTATAGTAAGTAAAATTTCTTGATATATAGGTGGTATTTCCTGTGTTTCAGTTTGTGCTATTTGTCTTCTGTCCTGTCACTGGCCACCATTGAAGACAGTCTGATCCTATCCTCTTGACCCCTGCCCTTAGGATTTTTGTAAGCATTGATGAGGTTCCCTTCCAGTCATCTCTTCTTAATGTTGAACAGGCCCAGCTCCCTCAGCCTTTCTTCATAAGAGAGATGCTCCAGTTCCTTCCTGTCTTGTGGACCTCCACTGGACCTTGTCTTTCTTGTCCTGAGAAGCCCAGAACTGGACACAGCACTCCAGATGTGGCCTCACCAGGACTGAGTAGAGGGGCAGCATCATCTTCCTTGACCTGCTGGTCACACTCTTCCTGATGCTCCACAGGACACCACTGGCCTTCTTGGCCACCAGGGCAGTCTGCTGGCTTTTTGTTAACCAGGACTCTCAGCTCCCTCTTCACAGAGCTGCTTTAGTCTCTCTAGATATAGAGTGGAACAAGGGAGCTAACCACTTTTTTTTTTTTTTACTAGTTGAACCAGGAGAGACATTTGTGTAATATCAAGAAACCATTACTTACAGTTTGTAAAAGAAAACTAGGGATGGGCTCCAAATTTTTAGATTATTAAAATTTCATAAACGTATTTATATTTCTATTTATATTTACTTATTTATATATTCATATGCATATTAATATTTATGTTCACATATAAAATATATCTATTATAGAAACAAATACAAATGTTTCAGGACAAGTTCTGAGGAAGAAATAGATGGATGAATATCTCCTTCCTTATGTAATCCCAGTATTCATCATCTTTGAGTTAAGCCTAAATGTTTCAGCACTCGCAACCTGTTGCTCCATTTGGCCACGAGCAGGTATACTAAACAGCTTGATTCCTTGGCTAGCCCAGCCTCTTTCAATTTGCTGACAGAATTGAATTTCAGCACAGAAACTGGAATCCTGACCAGGATGGAAGCACTAGAAGTAAGAAGATATAAAATGAAATTAAACAACTATTTGAATCAGTCACTTGCAGTGTTACTTGTGCAATTAGAATTTTTTGCTATGTACCCTTCAAACTGATATTCTATAAACTGAAAAAATAATTCTTCTTTCCATTAAAACTCAGGTATAAGCACTATATTATCCACTTTTATTCACATGAAGAATTAGTTCTTACACTTAATATTAAAATGCAATTGCAGATAAATATTTCAAAAATACTATGAGGAATGGTGTATGTGACTCTGGAGAATATTTGAACTTTTTTTTTTTTTTTTTCTTTCTAGGGATAAGTAACATCAGAAGACAGGAGAGCAGAATGAGCAGACACTTTCATTAATGGGTCTTGGATTCAAATCTTGTCTAGGCCAAACATAACTGAAAGTTAACACCTGATGGCAGTCACTGAGAAGTGTGAAATGTATTAATTGTCAGTAGTAAGAAGGTTTCAAGATTGTGAAAAAAAGTTTGTAAAATTGCTACCACTTGGCAGTCTAAAATACTGTTAGCTTGACTAGCCTGGCATTTTTTTTCTCACAGTTCATCTCACTGAAGACAGCTGACAGATAACTGGTATGGCAGTTTGCTTGAATATTATGAAGTTATCCTTTTATATCTAAAAGATAACAGGCTCATTTTCAGCTATTTGAAAGTAATTTCACCAGTACTGGTTTTAAACATTGTGAGGGAGAGATATGCATTTTCAATATGTATCACTGAATGAGAAGAATTCACAGTTCATAGCTAGATTCCAGAGCTGTGAGAGTGCTACCAAACAAGTTATATTACTTTAAGAAGTGTGGTGGCGGGGAGAAGTTGGAAATTTTTAAGCTTTACCACAGTAGTGCATGATCCCTTTATTCATGGTTAATGCTTATATTTGTACAGTGCTTAATACAAGTGCCAGAGATTAATGCAATCACAGATCTAGGGATCCAGGAATTTGTGACTACTAGTCTTGTGCCAATTAATTTTTCCTTGTTTATTTATATCAGTTATTAATATGTGCTAGTTGATATTTTAATTTTGAAAACAGGATTGTGTGTCACAGCAAAGAACAATAAGATAATTAAATTACCATGTGACTACATATTTCAGATATTCTCAATAGGAAAATATTTATTGGACATTCGTGCTTTGAAGAGAAATCTCCCAGCATACACTGCTGCTAATAAAGTAATGTCAGCATTCCAACCTAATAAGTTGGCTGGAAAATTTATTTCCTCTTTTTATCATGATAAGAGGAAAAACAATCTTTAGTAACTTCAATAGTAATAGATTTTTTTTTCCACTTGGAAATATAAAATGCTGTGGTTTTATAAACTGTGAAATTCTATATTCTTGAATAATCCCCAAGAGGACAAAAAAATTATTACCGATTTTTAGGGGGTGACTAATGTTTCTCTTGTTTTCACTTGTTAATCAGCTGGATTAACAGAGAAATGGACATCTCAGCAGAAAGAATATGCTTATATTGTTCAAACAAGAATTTTGTTTTCTGGTTTATGTTAAAAAAAAAAAATTGGTTTAATATTGAAGTCACTAGAAATGCAGAACATACGGAATTCTGTAGGAAGACACATAAAAAACTAGTCAGGCATGATACACTATACTTTTAGTAGAATTTAAGTGTAAAGTGAAGTGTGTCTTAGAAGTGATGTAATTTTTTATATACCAGACACTATTGACAGCTCAGGGTGGCCTGTCATGACATGATGGAAATGTTGTGTGCATAGCCCAGAGTTTTCTGGATAGTAATGTTTTTGAAAAAACACTATGTTTCTCTTGAGGGCATCGCTAAAATGAGGTTTCAAAAGCCTTTTAGATGAGTGTCTCAAACCCATGCTTTTACTTGCATGAAGCAATGCTATAAGCAAAATTCTCTATGACTCTGTGGGAGGAAGAGATAGTAGGTGCTGGGGCAAAGCTTGAAATCTTTGAATTATTACTCTTAGGTCTGCTGTATCAGCTTTAATTTTACCTGTTTAGTTCNCTGGGAATAAAATACCACAAATGAAATCTCACTGAAGAGAATAGTAGTGTGCTGCTAACAGCATAGGTGTGAGAATGTTTTCAGAGAAAAATGGATAGTAAAAGAAAGACCTTATAAAATCAGACCTTGCTCTGTTAAATTACTAGCTAGCTTGTCAGTTCTGTGTACAGCTGAGTGGTTTGTAAAGTCCCATGTGAAAACCATCCTGAGAATGAGAAGTTCGTTTGTTAACACTAATTATTTCTTGCACCTGCATTAAACAAGAAATCCCTTTCATGGGAACCAGTGGACAAAATATGTAAATTAACAAAAAATCGAAGGATTTGATAGACAAGTAAACCTTCTCTTACTAACCAATAGAGTAATGAGCAAGTAAACTATTGACCAATTGGAGTCAGACACAGAGTTGTGATAATAAAGTATTGGCATTTCTTTGATTCACATTGAACTGTGAGTGTCCAGTTCCTTATCTTCTCAGATAGGTATGCTGTTAGGTGGATCTTTGAAACAGAACTGAAGGAGAGGGGTTTTTATCTTTCTATACTTTAGTATGTGATCTAAAGAGATTTGATAAACAGTTATCTGTGTTTCCATCATCACAAGTGCAATTACAATTACAATCAAATTAAACATTATCATTTTGTCTGACTGTGATCAATTTGATGTAGACACATTTATTTTAGTAGATAAAATATTGGAAGTGTTAATAGAACCGCTTTTTAGATTTCAAAGAGTTTTAGGTAGAATAACAAACTCTACTGTTTTATAGCATGGTGTCTGTTTCTCCTGAAAATAGCATGTTCCTCACAATCACCATCCTTAGAGATACTCAAAAGTCATCTACCCTGGCTGAAGCTGCCTGAGCAGGGTGATGGTACAAGATGACCTTCCAAAGCTCCTTTCAACTTCAACTATCCTATGGTCCTATAGAAAAGTATTGACACACTGCTGGTGTAAGGACAGGTACACTGTCTTACACACTCTTATATTTACTGTAACTTCTAAAAGAGAAAATGTGATGAAAAAGATCAGAATCTACACTAGAAGAAACTTACAGAAAATGAGTAGAACTTTTTTTGTTTTATTAGAAAAATTTCTGTTTCAAATAGCCCCTCACAGCTCTTTTGTGTATGATTTACACAAAAATCATTTTTAAATCCCCCTTTGTTTTTTTCTGAGATCCATGGTCTTCTGTGGTGATGAACTGATGACATCCCACAGGTTACCCTGCAAAATATCTGTACAAAACCGATAGTGTTTTCTGCAGCACACTATGAAAAGTCCTGACTGTTCACACCCTATAAAAGGTGGTAACTCTTGAAGAAAGTCACCATCATAAAACACTTGATTTACCTCAAGATGCTCAAGAACTTCAAGAAAAGTAACTACCATGCTAGCTGTCACCAAAGTAACATTTCTAAAGATAAGGGCTTTAACATGTTGCCATATAACCTGCCACAAAACGGAAAGATTTCTTTGTCTCTGGTCCTAAATAAAAGATTTAGGCCACATAGTTCTGAATCTTACTATATTTCAGACAAAATAAGTGTTCAATTTTGATGATGTAGATACAGAAATTGTTCCAGGTAGACAGATACTAGGTCCCTTTATCAACTGAGAAGTATGAAGAGTTGGGCAAATGATTAAAGAAACCCATCAAACTTATACTTGGAAATTAAATATTGTTATGATTCATAATATAAAAATATTTGCTTTCATTTTTGATACAAAAATTTGTTTTGCTTCATCCAGATTCAACATTTACATTTTATTTTAAACTATTCTGGTTTTGAAACAAAATTTGAAACATTATTTTCTTCTAATTTTTCTAGATTTGACTAATCTGTTGAACTTTTATTCCTTTTTGCTTAAGCTGCAACCTAATACTAGGACAATATTCAGTCTAAGAAAAGCAAGAGGCTGAAAAGAAGAAAAGGTTCAAGAAGGTAGGAAAAAAAGCATTTTTAAGAAGGACAGCAGTGATTTTATTACAGAGGAGTGCAAGGGGCCAGACTTCAGACTGACTTTTTATTCTTGCAGAAATTCTGACTTCATGGCAGCACAGATATGCTTAGAGGGATTCCAAAAATTTATTCACTTTTCCTGTCCCTTGAGGATTCTTTCCTGGCAAAATGTATGGCAACAGCTTGATATCATTCACACCTCATTAGCAACAGTCTCATGGTCTCTTGTTATTATTATTTTCTCTCCATATGCTTATAACTCCACCTCCTATGAAATAACAAAGTAGAGGGACAGAACATGTGGCACTATGACTATACAAGAATTAAGGCTCTAGATTTGTGTCTCACAGAATGTCAGTATTTCTCTTTCATTAGTGCTTCATTAAACAGGTTTCATTTCAAGAAGGCTGTCTCACTTCAGCTATTTGTATTACATATTTTTTTAC
>VWZN01011888.1:21618-35662 GCA_013396955.1 Regulus satrapa
AGTAATATTTATTGGTCCCCATTTTTTTCTTGCTTTTATTTTCCATTTCCTCCATGCTGGGAGAGAGAGGGCAGGGGAGGGAGTGTGCAGTCTGCTCTGTGGTGTTTAGCTGCCTGCTGTGGTGAACCAACAGCTTATATATACAGAGATATAAATCTACAAAGTTTTCATTAAGGTTCATGCATTTTCCCACATACACCTGAGTAACAGCATATCCTCTGAATTCAGCTTCCTACTCCATCCTTCAATCCCTCTGAATGATCTAAAGGAATGTTTTTGTGTTGGTGCAGCAGATTAGTTAATTTTTTAAGCTAAAAAATGTTTTTTTTCCCCTACCTTCTCTCCAAAAAATCTGGCATTGACACAAGAAGGGGCAATAACTTCAAGACAGGGGTCTGGAATAAGGTGAAGTGTGTATGCAATAAACAAATTTTATTGCAAAGAACAGAAGTTTTAATTATTCTCTAAATGGCTATTAAGATTTTTGTCCTGTACATGAGCATCTGAAATGGATCAACCCCTCATCACGTCAAGCTCTCTACAAATACATGAAAAAATATTTTAGCCTTATCAGACATTCCAGTCCAAAACTTGGAGAGAAAGGTAGAAAACATAGAGGACAAGTGATTTTAGCCCTAGGGGTAAGTGACTAATAGAGCTGGAATAATAGTTCAATTAGCCTGGTGACACCTTGTCCATTCAACTACCATGAACTACTAAGAGATATTCCCTTTCTTTAACTCCCAGAGCACATTTTCCCTGGCATTCAGCATCACAAAAGACTGAAGGTCAAGTAACCTCTTCAGGTCAGGAAGCTCAGTATGAAAGACAGAGAGCATAATGTTCTTGTCAGAAATCTCAGACTTACACTCTGGTGGTTTAGAACATGTTTTTTGGGGTTCTTTGGGGTTTTTTTATTTTGTTTTGTTTTGTTTTGTTTTGTTGAGGTTTTTGTTGCTATTTATTTGTTTGTTTATTGCATCTCTTTTTTATATCAAAAATATTTGGGGAAAAAGCTAATAAAATCATGGGTTTTTATCATTATTAACGAGATTGTTTTGCTTGAAGGGCTTCTTAACCTTTTGAGTTAATCAGTAAAGAAGAAAAGTCTTTAAAATATTTAAAACTATATTTTTAATAGCTGTTACATAAAACATTTACAATTCAGTATTCTAGGAACAGAATATTTAAGAAAAACCTGCTGCTAACAGTACAAACTATGTCATTTATTCATTGCCCATCTAAAGCAAAAGGAGCCAGACTTCTATTGGAAGCAGCAATTACTTGTTTGGGAAACTAAAAATGCTTTTCTTTAGAAACCGTATAGTCTTCCTAAATTTGTGCAGTGACAAAAGAATATGAAAAATCTGCAATGAATACTTGTCATCAACAAAAGAGTTTAGGAGCATTGAATTAAAGCACAGGTTTCTCTGATTCTTAAGCTCCATATTTGCCAGACCATTTTTCTTCTCAGAAAAATGCATACTCACAGGAAATGAAAGTCACATGTTCATGATGTGCCAAAAATTTTGCATCCAAAATACTTTCTCTATTGTCTTGCAACTTGACTTTTGTCGTTTCTGTTTTGAAATGCATCATGGGGCAGAGCTGAAAAAGGGAATTTGTGCAATCAAATAGAAAAAATGCTGGGCAGTCAAAGCAGATTTGTTGTGAAGCCATGCATCACACTTCAATGATTCTGAATAAATCATTTGTAAAATTACACCTGTTTATTTACAGACAATGTGCAACAAAATAAATTATATATTTAAAAAAAAAAAAAGTCCTGAGACTGCATGACCAAGTTTTTGTACAAAGCATATTTAAAACAAGCTTACACATTGAATAATAGGGCCTTAAAGAGTTGTTCTGTAATATTGTAGTGAGTATGTCACAGTTACACGTATGCAAATTTGAAATAAAACAAATTGGGTGGAAAGGACTTGACTGGTCTTGATCTTTGCATTTTCTCCCATTCTTTGCATTTGCTCCCACTGAGGTCCTGGAGATCAGCAGCAGCATACCAAGAGTCCTGTCAGCTCTTCTTAGTTGGCTGTCAATGTTCTCCATACATAATGGATTTCAGTTTAGGGGTTTTTTATGTTTTAGAGCAAGTATTACGCATTGTTCAGAATATATGTAACAAGTTTCAAAGTAATATTTTGTAATTTTAAGTAATATGTGAGTTTGAATGGGAGAAAGGTTATCATTTCCAGTCCTGCAAATGTATTTCTTCCTATTAAGTGAGTGAGAAGACTGAAATATTAGTAGGTGATGGTACAAAATGTCATATGTTCTTCTGTCCTTGACAGAAGGAATGTGTTGGTGTTTTTAAGTTGCATTTCTAAATTTGCAATGACAGGTTCTGGCTAGGACAGAGTTAACTTTCTTCAGGTGTCTAGCATGGGGCTATGTTTTGGATTTGTGTTGGGAACAGGGATGTTTTTCTTATTGCAGAGCAGGGCTTGCACAGCAAGTCTTTTTCTGCACCTCACCCCAGCTCAGCACCAAGGAGGCTGGAGGTGCACAAGGAGATAGGAGGGGACACAACTGGGACAGCTGATTCTGACTGACCAAAAGGATATTCCAGGCAGTATGGTGCCATACTCAGTATATGGAGCTGGGGGAAGAAGTAAGAAGGGGAAACATTCAGAGTGATGATGTTGGTAATCATGTAAGTCATGGCTTAACCCCAGATCAAAACCCAAGCCCCACACACCTTCTCACTCACTCCCCCACCAGTAGGACCAGGGAGAAAACTAGAAGGATAAAAGCTAGAAAAATAATGGGTTGAGATATAAAACAGTTTAATAGGAAAAGTAAAAGCCACATGTGCAGATAAAGCAAAACAAGGAATTAATTCACTACCTCCCATGGGCAGGAAGGCTCCTCCTTTTTACCTCCATTTTCTATACTGATCATGATGTCATATGGTCTGGAATATCCCTTTGGTCAGCTGGGGTCACCTGTCCTGGCTGTGTAACCTCTCAGCTTCTCATGCCACTCCTCATTTCCTCGGCAACACAGCAGTAAAATAAAAAGTGTAAAAGGCCTTGGATCTTTATAAGCCCTACTCAGCAATAACAAAAACATCTCTTTATTATCAACCCTGTGCTAAGCACAAAATGAAAACATAACTTCATACCAACCACTCTGAAGAAAATTACTCCACCCCAGCCAAAACCAGTATATCTTTCCAAGTCATCATTATCCATGTTGGAGCCTGATTTTCCTGGGGGTAGCTGGGGACCTGGGAAGCAGCAAATTAATTCCTCGGTTTCCTCTGCTTGCTTACATGGCTTTTGTTTTACCTATCAAACTGTCCTTATTTCAACCCATTCATTTTTTCCATCTCACTCTTCTAGTTCTCTCCCCAGTCTCTGAGCAAATGGAGTGAATGAGCAGCTGCATTGGACTGAGTTACTAACTGGAGTTAAACCACAAGAGAGAGCTATGTTCTGAATTCAGTGCTTTCCCTCTAGTTCTTATGAGGTGTGGTTTGCATTATTGAACCCTTGGCAGCTGAAGCAAGACTTAAATTGATAATATATATCCCTTCACACAGAACCACTGGATTTTGTGGATCCTTTCTGAACAGTTATAGGGTGGATTAAGGAAAAAAAGAAGAAAAAACATTAAGTAATGCTTAGAAAATTACTTTGTCAACAACTGGCTATTTTAAGATTTTCTCACAGGAATTATTTCAGATGTCTTGGGCTGTTATCAGGCCTCACATCAATCATAAAATGCTCAGATGATAAGTAAGACCAAAAATAATGAAGAGATGATCAGATAACAGTTTTCTTGCAGCTCAGGAACCTGTTTTCTGGCAGCAAAATGGCAAGGTAGCAGCAGAGCCTAAGACAATTCTGTGTGAGAAGAGAGAGAAATGGAGGATAAATGCTGAAACTTAGAAGATTGAGATAAAAAGCAGTTAAGGGAAACTGGTAAACCTGAGGGACTAACTCCATTTGCAATACATATACTAAATTACCTGCTATGACATACACTGACACATGGAGTGGGAGAATTCTGGAACACTGCTGCAAAAGAAACACTCCTCCTCAAAGTTTACCACGCTCTTGAGGACCAGCTACATAGGTGTCCCTTGCAACATCCACAGAATACACATATTCTGGAAAGAAATTAGTACATGGTCCTTTCTCCTTTTTTATTTCCCCTCTATTTTTTTTTCTTTTTCCCTATTTCTATATGTGAGTCTTCTCCAGAAAAGAAACGATATCAACAAGCATAAGTCTAAAAATACTTGTCTATATTTTATGTAGACAATTAATGCTGAATGAACAGAAGCGCAGGGCTGGTGAAAATGAGAAAGCATTTTCTTTTTATCTCATATCTGCAGTAAATTGATTACATTCCAACCCCATCCCCATAGAGTGAAGCAGCATTTGTCTGTAATGTAAAACCAGAAAACATCAGAACCAGAGTAAAAAAATCCTGCAAGTGATGCATGATATCATGATATCATAATCCATCTGGTACACAACAAGTGTCTTTTAAATTCCCCTATATGAAATTCACCAGAAGGAGAGGTTCTGTGTTTTCACTGCCTAAAACCCACTAGGAGGGAAAAAAAGTCTTCCCTTGCCAAATTTCACTCCACTAGAAGCATAAAAAAAGATAATAAAGTTAATTCAAATACAGATTCAAAAACTGTCTAGTACAGTATGTCTGTAGAAGGAAAAGATCTAGAGGATACTATTCCCCTTAGTTTGTATTAAGTTAAATCATTTGCTCAGAGAATGAGGTTATCCATTGGTTTTGTCCATTTCTCCTGTTTTCATCACAGAATATATTTTCAGACATGAGAGGTTGTATAGGTCACTCCTGCACAGGTCATTTTCTTTTATAAATCACTGACTTAATATCAAGTAACAGACAGTTGAGCACTAGGCTCTTTGAATTTCCATGATTTAGTGTAGCCTTTTGTATAGTTATTTCTTTTCAATATATCAAATGGGTTTCCTTGGCTTCATATAGAATTTTCCTTTTATCATCTTCATAGAAAATGTTTTCACTTAATATTTACATTGTCTCACTTAACACTAATATTTTCAAATTTCACTTTAAAATGGTACAAGGCCAGGTTGGATGGGGCTCTGAGCAAATTCTAATGGAAGTTGCCCCTCTCTGTGATAGGGGGGTTGGAAGTAGATTGTCTTTAAGGTAGGTCCTTTCCAATCCAAAGCATCTTATGATTCTTTGAATGTTCAGCATCTTTCAAATTGTTCAAATTCCAAATGCCTCTGTTGTTTCTCTCATGTAAAGTAACTGCTTCTGGCCCATAGAGTCATGGCACCTAGCAGTGCACAGACGAGGTACTTCTGCATTTTGAGAAGTAAAGTTTTTGTCAGCTTGTAGTTTTCACAGCTCCTGTGAAGCACATCTTTTATTCTCATTTGTAAGGAAACCTCAGCAGTAGCCAAGGTTCCTCTGTGCACACAGGATTTTTGCCTATTCTTTGACTTCACAGATGCCGCATTTCACTTGCCCTTCCTATTTCTTCTTTTTCAACTTGCAGCAAGTTCATCTTCCTGGCATTTATTATGAGTCAAAGTTGACCAAACCAATCTTCCAAGGTTAATTATTAATTTGATTCATCAATAATTCAAGCATTTTTTTTTCAGCTATGTGATGTCATCTGTGTTAGTTAGAGATCTGAACTTTAGATTATCTCAAGTCATGTCCTCTACTTTATTTATCATTCTTACTGTGTAGTTTAGGGATATGATGAAAAGCTGTGATTCTATGTGATTCTATGCTTTCTTACATTATACCAGGCTTTAGACTTGTGTAATTTTTCTTTTATTTTTTACAATGCTGCAAGAGTCTTCAAACGTAACTCTCATATTTGCAATTATATTATCTGAATGCCATGTGACTTTGCAGCTTTTCACATTGTTTCGAACAAGGCTGAAACAAAAGTCATTGAAAAGGACAAATATAATTGTTGACTTCTTGCTTTCTTCAGCAGCCAGCAGAGCATATGTATCCAGTCAGTGCAGCTTCAGTCTGGTTTGAAGCTGCTGTAGCTGTCCTCTCCTTTTACTATTTAAAAAGGCTTCTATCTGCAAATTATTGTGCTCACCATGACTTCCCTGATTTGCATCTCAGTAGAATCTTTTTACCCAGACAGTTCAACTATTAATGGTAGTCATTTATTTCATATTTCTTCTTCCCCTCATACATTATTCCACCAAAACTGACTAATAATTTCTTTAGCATCAGACTTTTCTTTATCCACTGGTTTTATTCTCAGCTTAACCATTTTGTGCATCCTCTCAATTTTTTATTATTCACAAAATCATAAATGGGTCCGATTGGAAGGAACCACAGTGGTTCACCTGGTCCAATCTCCCTGCTCAAGCAGGGTCATTCAAGCACATAGCACAGAATTGCATCCAGACAGTTCTAGAGTATCTCCAGTGGAGGAGACTCCACACCCTCTCTGGGGAATCTGTTTCAGTGCTTGGTCACTACACCATAAAAAGGTTCTTTTTCATGTTCAGGTGGAACTTTCTGAGCATCACTTTCTGCCTGAGCCTCCACTGCCTCATGTCCTTTTGCTTGAGACCACCAAGAAGAACCTGCATCCATCCTCTTGACACCCTCCCCTTAAATATTTATACACATTAATGAGGTCCCCTCTTAGTTATCTCTTCCCAAACCTAAAAAAGCCAAGGTCTCCCAACCTTTCCTCATAAGATGCTCCAGTACCCCTTAACCATTTTTGTCTGTGTGATTCTTGAATGTCAGTCAATTCTCTTGAACCCCTCCTAAAGTAAAGGCCCTTCATAGAATTTACTTGTGTCAATATCCCAACAGAACTTGGTTGGGATGCTCCATAATCCTGTCTTGTGGTTATGTCTTTGTCTGCTTCCACCTGCTCAAGGTTTTTTCTTGCTATTGTTCTCCTCTTCCCATGCCTTGCCTCTTTTGGCCTTGTCCCCATTCCCCTTAAAATTTACTTTAAAGTTCTAAATTCCTGATTTCTTTAAAATTAGTTATCTTTCTTTTCCAAGACTCATTCTAGAAATGCCTTAATTCCTTACAATGATGTCATCATATTTGCAGTTTTTCCCAGAACTATGATTTCTTTCTGTATCTTATTATTTGTAAAGCTTATCCAACTATTTATGTCCTTAGATCTTCTAATAATTTTCTTTCCTGCATTTAGCTTTGCTTCCCTGAATATTTCTTGTCCAGTCTGGAATGAGATTTCTTCATCAATACAAATTAATGATCTGAAAAAAATGTCTAAATGGCATATTAAATGCCTTCCTCATACAATTTTCCTTTCTTCAAAATTTAATTTGGTTTCAACTAAAAACAATTTTGGAATCTCAAAGTTAGAGATTTTTTCACTGAACCCTCTTTCCCACAGGCGTTTCATGAACAATGGCATTTTCTATTCTATTTTCAACAACCAATGCCTTTACTAATAATAAAGTGTTCTCTCTTCCTTTGAGTGGGGGTAAATGGTGAATTCCATAAAACCTTCTCAAACCTTCAGGAGAAATCCACACGCAGCCTGTAATTAAACTGTGTATCTCAAGGTTATTCTGAACTTTGCCCTTGACAATATAAGAGAAACAAATGACTAAGTGAGGATGCAGTAATGTTACCAAGAATTACATTTGTTTTAGTATTTTTGTCAAGCAACAGAATAACTTCTTTTTTTTTTTAAGTAACAGCCCCCTTTGAGAATTTTCAGCTACCTGCACTGACAAACATTCCTCTCTTCTATTAAAATAAGAATGTAATAATCCACAAGGGGCAATTGAAATAATAATGTTACCAATTTGCAAGAATTGTTTTTGTAATATGATGATTTCATCATTAAAATAATTATGTTTTTAAATGATTAGACCTCACAGTCACTGTTTAAAAGTAAATTGTGTCTATTGTTCTTGAATTTCTGATCAGTTTTATGTCATGTAATGGGTGGGTTGCTATCAGATGTTTGGCAGACTACAATGCAAATCAAGATTTTTAGTCTGTGGAAATATCCATTAACCATACACATTTCCAAACTTCAAAATGCATGCTTGAAAATTACAGTTGATTAGACACTTTGTTGTGAATCGCAGAACAAAAGCTGAAAATCCAGCTCTGCTTTTCATTTATTTTATCAAACAATGATGCTATTCCACCATTGTATAGCATAAAAGGTGTGTTCTTGTTTGAAGAACATAGTGTCCATAAGGTTTAATCTGCAGTCTTACGTTCAGAGGGGTTTGTAAATCGATTCGTCACTAGATGCTGTAACTCTTGTCGATTGAAGATAAATGGCTGAATTCCAAGAGAATAGAACACAAAGAAAACCATTAGCCCTGACAATTCATAAACAAAGTAAAGAATATTATTCACTCCTTGTTCTTGTAAAATAGTACCCAGGTTTCAAACAACATAAAGGAAGCTCACTTGAATGATTGCAATTATTTAGTCAAAATGAGTTTACTTATAAAAAAAAGTACCAAAAGAAGAAAGATTGGTTTCTTTATAAGATGTAAAAAGAGGGAGAAGAAGCAGGAGAAAACTATCATAATCCCAACAGCTATGTTAATAACTATAGCTTTGTTTTCAGCCTTTTTTTCCTTTATTATCTTCTTGTTGACCTATTTCTTCACTGAAAAAAAGAATGTCTGAAACACATTGAATGCTTCTAGGTCAGAGGTTCCCAGCGTCAGTGCACCATGGTGACAGTCTCAGGAGATTTTCAACAGTTTTTACAAGTCTCTCATGAAAACCTTCAGGTTACTGGAGGTTAGAAAGGTTTGGGCTCGGTGTGGGGTTTATTTTGCACTATATGCATTTGTCTTCAGCCTTTGTGAATTTGTGATTCCCTGGATCACTTGGATGCCTAGTCCCAGAAATTAAAATATATTTTACTTTTCTTTCTGTGACATTAAAAATGTATTGCAATGAATAATATAGCAGGGCTGTGTATAAAACTAAAGCTTCTGCATTCCTTTTAAATGTTTGTTCTTTAACAGAGATTCTCTGAGGGAAACTTATTGAAATGATGAACAGTAATTTAATTTTTTATCATAAGCATTAGTGGAAAATAAAGGACAAAAGTACTTTGCAGGGCTGAAGAAATGGAAAAGATATTTATCATGGGAAAATACAGCATCCAGGCTGAATCTCTGGCAGTGCACATTCTTTTCTGTTCAAAGACTGGCAATAAGGAGATTAATATTTAGAGTCTAGAAACATTTTCTATGTATGTCATAGGCAGCAAGTACTAAAGTAACTTACCATGAAAGTGTGCTTAAAAAAAGTATATAGTCAACAGATGAAAGCAAAGGTTTTGTGAGCAATTATTTTTACATTTTGGAAAGAGATTCAGTAATTACTGGTTTTCCACAAAAATATTCTGGAGGAATGTTGAAAGTTATAGTGGGTCAAATCATCAACTTGTACATATCAGCATTTCTGATGCAAGGAAGATCTGCACTTTTGGAAGACATCTTATGAAAACTCTTCCAGGAATTTGCCAGTTGTTCGAAGATTTGAAATATCACACCACATCACTGCAATTTCATGCAGAAAATTTAAACATTGCTATAAGATGCAGTAATTATTGAAATTAAGACGTATAGAATTCTTCAGTTCAGGTACCATTTTTGATGTTCTTATTCACTCATGCACAACTTTTTCTGATATCGGTGTGAACCGCTACATAACAAGGAATAGGTCTTTGGAAACTGCCAAAAGGCAAGAAAAAAGGTAAAAAGCAGTGATGTTCTCTCCCTTTCCAAAATAAAATATCAGCAGAATTAAAATATTAAATATTTCAATTTTTCTACAGATACCTCATGAATTTACATCCTTTATAAAAGCTAGCAGACAGCTTGGTTTCAGTAGGTCAAAAGTATTTATTGAGGCACACACTGCTATTCCATTTCTGCATTACAGGTGCTATTCAGCTTTGCAATATTTTGCATAAAATGTAGATAAGTCTGTTTTTCAGGACAATCTCAGACCAAGCGCAAAGATATTTTGAGATTTTCCTGAGTTATGTAGAAAATCCACCAGTAATATTACATACAGTAAACTGTGAACAAAATACTGGAGTTTCCAGAGTTCTCGTTTAAAAATCCCATCTATAATAGTAAATTACTAGTGACAGCTATGTATCAGTTTCTCCCAGTTGTAGTAGCCACAAATCTCTCTCTCTCTCTCTTTCTCTCACAAAACATAGAGACATATGGACAAGAGAAAAACTTTTTTTTTCTGTTAAAAATTAAAATAATTGTTTTGCTGATCACTATGTCTCAGAAACATAACTATTCTCTACCAATTTATCCAAATTTGATAGTGCTAAAATTATATCTTGCACATACTATCCTGAGACCAAAAAAAGAACTGAATTCCTGAAGAAATGCTCCATGAAGAGGCCTTGACACAAGAATATTATCTCAGAACGAGAATATCTCCAATAATGGGAATTCCTGCTTGAACTGCTTCCAAAATTCTGGTTATTCTATATCAAAAATCCTTTTATTTTTGTCCTTGATATTATTCTAAGAACAATTATCCCATTTTTTAGGAGAAACAGTATAATGAAAATTGTATAATATTCAAAGGCAGAAAGCATCAATATTTAGTGCATTCCTGTTGCCACTCTTCTCACAGCAAATCATGTAGCATAGCAAGGACGTAAAAAATGACAATGGCCACGCCAAACTGGCAGCATTCTTCACTTCATTTAACGAGGTCTGCACCAGCTGCAGGTTAAAAACAGCATGGAAAATGCTTTGCTATCAAGGCCACCTAGTCCACTCCACAATATGGGGATGTCTCTCAACCACGTGCAAAGGAATGGGAGATTGGTAACGTAAACCTAGTTATGTGTGAATAGGAGTGAATGCAGGCTTCAGACCAACAAAGCTTTCTGCATAGCATATCTCAGTTATATTACTGTGCAGCTGTACATTTTTTTAATGTAGTTTCCTGGTGTTTTGAAGGTCCTCATCTTGCAATTAATATTATTTAAACTTTGGTTTGAGAGGCAAGAGTTTGCTACTGCTCTTCCTCAGAAGAAGGGCTGTGCCCAAAAAAGAGAATTTGGTTTTAAACACATCTTGGTCTAATGCAATCCAATTTAACCATTGAGTCAAAGGTTCACAAAGAAAGACTTTGATCCTGAAACCACTGGTATGGTTGCATATGACCTCAGTGCACATACATGTGTTCTGTTTACATATATATACATGTAGTCATAAGTTTTGTGGGCATAAGACATAATAGTCAAAAGCACAGTGTATAAGTGTATATTTTACTGATGGTGTTTAATACCAAGAGACCAAGTAGAACAACAAAAGTAGGGAATGTAGTAGAAAACTTATTTTCATAGCACAGAACTAAACAGGTCTTCTGAAAAGAAGAAGCTCAAGAAAATAAACAGTTTTACAGGTTTTTTACTTTCTTAAGAAAAAATGTGAAATCAATTTTCAAAGTGAAACTATGGGTCACAGAAAAAAAACAGATGAGAAGCAAAGCAAAAGAAGAACTAGTTGTGTAGAGAAATATCAGGCAAGCTTATTTTTTGAAAGCACTTGAAAACACTTCAGAAAATAACAATGGTCTCCAAGGATTCCTGATGGAGAAGTCTCGTATTTGGTAATTTGTACTGAAGGTGCTCCAATACAAGTAGTGGCTTGAAATGTCACCTTTTCTCATCTCTAATCTCTCCAGTGTATGTCCAGCTAAGAACCTGGGGCTCTCAAAGCAACTAAGCTCTTAAACTCTTTGCACCTGAAAGAGTAAACCTTGTCACTTTGAACAGGATTTTCTTCATGGGCATCCAGTATCCTTCAGATTGGAGTCAAGATTTTTCTGGTTTTGCTGCTCAAAATGCCAAACCCAAGTGTAAAACTTCTGCAATGAGGACATGCAGAAGGGAAAGTAAGTACCTCCAGAAGGGCGAGGAGCACTGGCAGGTAGGGCTATTTTACAGATTCAGAACTCAAAAATTGTCTTGCTTCTGACACTGTGGCTTTGGGTTAGCAGCCTGACTTATCTATAATTTCTTCTTTGTCTTCTCTAAATAGGGAACTGGCACTCTTTGGTGCCAAAGAGTTTTTAAGATGTTCAATCAATCCATACACAGCTTTGATGATACTCCTTTTTGCGGTTACTATCATCAATATATTTTGGTTTTATTTTTCTCCTTTGGCAAATGCCAGAGACCACTCTGCACATTGGGAATTCTAAACAATTCACAGAGTCAACATAGAGTAGGACTCTTTTGCAGATAACCCAGTTTTGAAGGCAGTATGAAAAAGGGCTATAGAGTTGAGAAAAATGATGTGTGGAAGAGGTAGGTAATGAATAATTATGAATTAAATGTAAAAAGAAGGATAAGACCATCCCATTAAATGGTGAACTATAGCCCACTACTGAAATGTGCTGTGAAAATCAAAAGTAGAAAATAATTTGAAGATGAATTGTATTAAGAAGTAAGAATTATAAAGAAGACAGTCATTTGCTTAGGCATAGCATAAACTGCTGACTGACTCAAAATGAGAATATGCTGTCTGCAAAGGCCTGCCTTATGCTTATGTCCTTTCTTGAACTTTTTTTGCTCTGCCCCTGCCAGGTGGATGTGGGATCCTGTGCAAGGTGACCTTTGGCTCTGATCTAGTCTAGCAATTCTTATATTCTCACACTGCAGGATTAGCTCCCACTAGGAATGATAACCACAGCACTTTCCTGCTTTCCCCTTCATAGTGGAAGGAAGAAAAAATAATGGGAAAAAGACACGACTGCTTGAGATTGCAGGCATCAAGCCAGTTCAGTAATACTTTGGGAAAGGAAGAATGTGATGTGAGGTGGATGAGAAACTGGTGCAGAAGAGGAAGTCCCTACAGACTGCATGCAGGAGGAGGAAGTAGCCCAGAACTGAATCCATCATCTGGGTAACCTATCATCTAAAATTCCAAATTATGGTCTAGCCCTTTAATAACATCCTAATACCCTGTAGACAAAAATCAATGCTCCTTGAATCCATTTAGTCACATGGAAAAGCAAGCCTGTAGTTCCTAGTGGATATAATAGTTTCAGAGCAGTTAGCTAAAAGTGAAGTTAGATTTAGAGAACAAGAGAAAAAAGGGTACCACTGCAGTGTGAATCCTGACTAAGGCTGTCACTAGAAATGTCCATGCTGCCTACAAGCAGTCTTTTCGCTCTGATCTCAAGGGTTATTCTCTACATAATGGGAACAGAATGAGGAAGGAAAATCATAATGCAGGTTCTTGCTCTATTAATATTTTTTTTTGAGCACAGGTCTGATGTCTGCAGTGTTTCACAAGCAGTAAAGGTACTAAATATTTTTAATAGAACATAGAACTTTACTGCAGAAGAAAGATTTTTCCCCTATGAAATCTATACTGAATGGAAAGCTTTAAAAGTGTCGGAACATCTGGATAAAAAATATCTGAATTCTTCTCTCACTTATTCTATAACACCCTTTCTCTGACATCTCTAAATTATTTTTTTATGCTGCTGGGGTTTTTTTGGATTTTGGTTTTGATTTGCTGGTTTGGTTTGGATTTGGTTTTCTTTGGGTTTTGTTTTTGTTGTTGTTGTTGTTGTTGTTGTTGTTTTGGGTTTTTTTTTCCTTTTCACGGATCATGTATGCTTGAACACAGGTAACAAAATATTACATATCACTTTATACCTCTTATTTTCTCCGGCTGTTTTCTCCGATTTGCATACTAGCGGGGAGAGTAACATGTTTTAACTTTTTCGGCAGGTCACTGTTAAGCAGTGAAGTGACTGAATTCAAAACCTGGAATAAGTTCCAGGTGGCTGCTTCTTTTAAGTTCGGCGAGGGAGGGCTGAGGCGGCGGCGGCGGCGGGCTCACCATCCATCCCTTCGCCGGGAGCGATCAGCAGCGCTGATCAACAGCTCCACCTCCTGCCCCACGAGCAGCACGGCACCGGGGGAGCACTGCCTCCGCTGCCTACCTCTCTCCAGAAAAAAAAAAACAAAAACAAAAAAAAAACAAAAAAA
>VWZN01011888.1:40655-53127 GCA_013396955.1 Regulus satrapa
AAAAAAAAAAAAAAACAAAAACACACAAAAAAACCCAGAAAATTACTGAAACTATTAAAAGATTATCCAGCAGGAGGAGATGAGACAATCAGTTAAAGAAGATTCCCAAGCACAAAGGAGAGAGGAAATGAGTTATTTAGAAAAGAGGTATTTACACCTGCTGTGGATCTGTCCAAAAGGATTATTTAGACTAGGAAAGTGATGAATCCCAGTTGACAGGGAGGATTTTTTTATTTTTTTATTTTTAAGACATTTATACTTTGGGCATGTCTGACTGATACATAATTGTAAACATCTTTAGAAATGTAACTACAATGTTAGAAACAGAAGTCTAAGATTTTTACTTTGTGGACATTTTCAACCATGCTATTCAGCTGATATGTGACTATGGGTATTATCTTTCTGGTAGAAAGTCTTTCAAGTTTTGGTGCCTCCACCAACCTCTCAGCTGCTGTCTAAGCCTATCTTGCGTGGGGAGCACAATTCTGTGGTCAAACTGTAGACCCAAAATGGTAAAAAACTTTATGACTTGAGCAGGTATACATCTCTCTGTGCCTATCATACCCAGCTGTGCCATGATGAAGGCACTCTCAGGAGTAAATGGCCTCTTACCACAGGATATGAAGCATCACTTGCCACAGCAACACATCAGAGGCAACAGCATCAGACCCCATTCAGCTATCCAGCATCCTCTACATATCCATCAAAAGAGTTGGTTTCTTGACTCTACACTTACTCACTTATCTCAAAGACTGTGTAGTTAGGATCATTTTAAAAGGCACTTTACCCACCCAAGCATATCCCTCATGCTTGTGGTTTAGGCACCGGGGAAACCAGTTCACATCACACTGACTGGATATGTGAAAATATTTTTCTATCTCCTAGTGGCTTCCACACTGACTAGTGGATATAACCAGGTGTAAGTGATCCTCCTTGGCATTTTCCACAAGAAAGACATGTCTGACTTAGCAACCTAGCTCCAGGGAACAATGAAGAGCTAAGAAACATCAGCATCTCTTGTTTGTTGGGTCAGTTCACTTCTCTATTTTAAACTGTTCTGCTTCTTTCCCTCTCCAAAACAAATTTCCCTAGGAGGAACTATCCCTAAAGACTGTGCAAGCACAAACTAGTTTGTAAGACTCTATCTCAAAGTTCAGGAATGATCCTGCGCCATCTTTTTTGCTGTGTAGTCATAACCTTACTGATTAGAATGGTTGGGCTGTTGTGGCTTCTGCTCAGCAACAAACTGCATACAAACAAGGTATTGGAACCGACCAGTCATTTACTAACTTGATCATCTAAAGCATGCTGTTCTCACTAACCAGCAGGGTTATAAAACATAGTAACTTCAAAATATCAAAAAGCTGTCCAGTGTTTGAGGCTGGGGGGAAGAGCGATGTTAGTGTTGATGAATAAAAAAAACCAGATTTTAAAACCACATTATTTCAGTGACTATGACTTCTCTCATCTATATTATGTGCTTTTAGACTAAGATACAGCCTTTGGACAAGACATGATTTCCTGTAATGATTTCAGACATAAATTTTAGTAGATTATCTCATTTGGAGCTAACAAGAGACAGAGTCCACAGACTCCTTGCTTCCTTGTAGGACTAATGTCTATTATTTATAAACATTTCCATTTTCATTTCAATAAGGACAGAACATTTTTTTCTCTAATGACATGAGTAACAAGCCTCTGAAAAACTAATTCACAGTCAGGATTCTTAAAGCAAAAAATAGTCAGAGGTTTATGGCAGTTTTTAAATTTAGCTTACAGCTTTGGCAGAAGCAAGATATGCAACAAAACAAAACATACAATAAATAATTATTAATTAAGCAGGAAAAAACCAGAGGCTTGTAGTAGCAAGAAACATTGTTACCAAAAATAAAAAAATATGCTTGCAATATTTATAGTTTAAAAACAGAATTCTGAACCTAAAACTACTTCAAATTTAAATGGATTAATTTTTGAATCTTCAGATAGGTCTCTACTGCTTTGGTTATATGTGAAAAGCAGCTGGTCTTCCAGTTGTAGCTCAAGCACAGACAGAAAATTTGCAAAACCTTGGCTTTTGGCCATAAACATCAAAAATTCTGTGCAAGCTTGTCCTCTGCTAAGAGTCTTGCTTAAAATATACTGAATACATACTAAAATATACAGTAATAGTCGATGTATTCATTATTTATATAAGGTAAAGCAAATTCAATGGCTGGGAATACACCTAGGAAGTTGGAGAGTTAGTTCAAGGTCCTGCTTCAGGGAACAATTAATTATTTATACAAAGTGGAAACAGGTTTGAAAGAGGCTGGAATAATCTGTTTCTATAATACCTGATAAACTGATAAGGCTATCCCTTGGGAAATGGAACATAACTTCAGAATGTAAGCATGTTAACTGTTTGAGACATCTTGAATCATAGTACCGCATACAAAATCTCATGAAAAAAAACTTTTTAAGACTTCAGTGATATCTATTCCAAACCTAATCATTTATTTGGCTGGAATTGCAGACCAAACATCTAAAATAAACCAAGCAAGCATGCAAGTGCTTCCAACTGGCTCCTAATGGTGATTCATTAACAAGTGTCTCAAAATCCTGGCATGGCCTGTATCCCTAGGAGATACAGATGCATTTTTAAAGGTGTTTAAGCACCTAAAGATGCAGATAAGAAGTTGGAAAAGTTTTAACTATTAGGCAGCACCTCTTTGCATCTTTAGGTGTCTAAGTACCCTGAAAAGCTTGTCTCCGAGAGCCATGCTGCAGGCTCAGTCAGCCACAGGCCCACTTCAGTGGCTTTTCTACAGCTTTTATTTATCATCTCTTGGAAATAACAGCTACCCATATCCTTTTCCAATTACCCTGATTCACTTATTTGAAATATGTAGTGGATTTTGCATGCATTACATGTAAGACTAGCAGGAAAAATTTTTTACACATCTTGGTTTTATATTAGTGGTCATTGAACCACCTGCAATTTCTGGAGACTGCAAACATCAGGTGTTTTTCATGTACAGTGATTCACATTCACTTTTACTTGGCTCATAATCCTGGGTTATCCTTCTTGGAATAATACAGATGATAAGCAACTTCTGAAATATCTTTTCTTGAATAATAAAGCCCAGAAAAGCATTGATTTACTCCTTATCTCATGCAACATTTGCAAATGCATAGCCCTTCCCATATTAAGAAAGACAAGTACCGACAATCATCACAGATATCAAACATAGAACAGGGAAGACGTAGAATAGAAAGTTCAGGAGATTATCTTGTTTGTTTGTTTGCTTGCTTGCTTTATATATTTGATACCTGAAGAAGAAGTTAACCTTGGAAGAAAATTATCTTTAGACAGACATTAGTGTCTTAAAAAGTCTGACATAACTTACAACTTAGGATGATATGTGCTTGGTATTTGCTTTACCCTCTCCTTTCCAGCTTTGCTCCTACTCTGTGGCAACCAGCACAATATTGAATGACGAAGACACAGAGACTCAAGATTTTTCTATACTTTAGAAAAATTTTCTAGAAATATTTTTTTAGATATATTGAACTTTATTTCTTTGCGCTGTCCTTTTCCTTTCTACCAGCAGAAATTCTTTGGCCTCCTCTCAGTGTGTTGGGTACTGAAGAAAGGACAGCCATGTCAACACTAATGAAACAACAAATTGCATTTTACTGAAGTGGTCTATTTCACAGAGGATCTCTTAATAGAAATGAACCACAGTTCATACGTTATGACTGATCAAACATTAACATCTCTCTCCGCAGATTAAACATCACTTTCAGTACATGTCACTTCACTTTCCCATAAGGTTTATTGGCTTTTGGTACTGATCATGATTGATGCATTGTTTATATGCAACATTAAACTCATGCTTCACCTGTTTCTGGTAAAAGAAATCCACTTCTCTTCAAAATGGTAAAATTTGTATCAGTGTTTTTCCTTATCCTCTCCTTATTCACAGACCTAATGCTACATATAAAACCTTGCTTTCTTTCCTCTGTGGACTGCCTAAAATGTAATAATTTCAAAGGCAAAATTCAATGAAATTAATAACAATTTGAGTCTGTCACAGATGATGGCCTAGATTAATAATCTGGTTAAACTTTTAAATGTCTTTGAGCACTCAAGGCACATATGCTTTTTCTTTGACGTTCTCTCAGCTACTCAATTTGCCACATACAGCTGAAGAATTCCTTAAATCCTTCATTAATTTTCAACCTTCACATGTTTTCACAATCTTTAAATTTAATTTCTCTTCTAGAAGGACGGTTGGCTTAGAGGCGGAATCACCTACCATTTGTAAAGGAGTGAAACATAAAAGTGTCTTTCTTTGTAAAAAATAATGCTTTTCAGCAGGATCATGCCCCAAGGGTGATTTTATACTGAACATTGAAAGCTGATTTTTTTTTTCTATGCCAGGTGACTGCCATGAGCGACCAGATCTGGCAGACTCGGCAGCTAATCTAGGTGCTGAAATGGTACACGATGCTGGATTTCACATCAGGTGCCCAGTGGCTTAGTTCCATACAAAGGATGTGACTCATGCATTGGAAGGCTACACCTGAGTTTGCAGGTAGTGCAATGAAACCCAGTAAGTTATGCTGTGCATGTCTGTGGAGGCTTGAGGACAAACAACCATATCATAACACTTGAAAAGTTATACTAGAGGGTAAAGTTCTCATTTATTTATGTAAACCACAACATTTTTTCACAAAAGGGACTCAGAGAGACCCACCCTGGAATATTCAATTCCCTTGTTATCAGGATCTTTCTTCTACAAGGAGAAATTCAGTTCAAAAGGGTCAGAGAATGGAAGTGAAACTGAATAATTTATATACTAAAAAAAACCCAGTAACTAATCAATTAAATGTGTGGGTTTCTATCTGCTCTTATTTGTTGTTTGGTTTCATGAGCAATGAATCAACTCAACTTACATAACAAACTTCAAGTTGGGATTTAGTGATATAAATCCAAAGATAGAAGTGTCCAGACTGTTCTTGAAGGAGTATCAGATGAGCTATGTTGGAAGTCACCACCCCAGTTGCCTAAATCAGTTTTTTCTTAGAAATTCTCAGACTGATGACAGAGGAAATAGATAAAACATCTATCCTAATTTTTGCTGCATCAACCCAACATCAGAGATCTCATTACAGAGAAATGTGAGATTTTTTGTATATTGTTTGTGGCTGATGTTCGTCTCATATGTGACTTTGAAAGAACAGTCAGGCAATAAACCTCACCTCTACTTTGATTTTTCTGCTGAGCTTTGTATTTCTCTGTGCAGTGCACTTTTTTTCTTTTCTTTTTTTTCCTCAAGCATCATATATAAAGAAAACCTCTCTGTGAATTTTAGGATGACTCTGGCTTTCCACTAAGCTGTGTTGTACCTAAAAATGATGCATAAAATATTTGACCTTCCTTTGTTCAATGGGAAATGACTACAGAGGATGTCTTGATTTATCTTCTTTAAACATTCATTATAAGACATAATTGCCATATCTCTTTTTTTCATTCCCTTGAGCTGCCCATTTTAATCTCATACCATATGGAAGTGATTGCAAGCCATCAACAGCAAAGGAAAACCTGAGGTAGATTTGCATCGAGATAAAATGCATCTGCTCTAAAATTACTGGAGTAATTTCACTGAAGAATGACATAATTCTGGATTATGTCAATAGCATCAGTGTGCTAGACTGGGTAATAATACATTTGCAGTCCCCTCTATATAAAGATATTGATCGGATAAAGGGAATAACCACATTTGGTGATGGCTAACCTAACATGATCCTTTGTTTTGTGCACTGAAAATTGACAGAACAAAGTATGTCTTTATCAGGCTGCAAACTCCCTTTTATGTTCCACAATGACATGTTTTATATTTTAGAGTCATATATTATTTCTCTAAGCTGTTCAAAGTACCTGCTTTCTTGAGGTCAAAGGATTAATGCATCATTAAATTTTAATCACGGAGTCCTGGTTTTGGCCAGGATAAAGTTCTGGGACTGGAACTCTGAAACTCTGCAGAGAACTCTGGAAAAAGTTCCATTGTACTTTAATCTCAGCCAGAAACTAAGTACCACCACCACTTAGTGCAGCTGCCTAACCTGTAAGTGGGATGAGGAGGAGAAGTGAAAAAAAGTAAAACCTGCATGTTGAGATAATCACAGTTTAAAATCATAATCATAATACCTAAGAGAAACAAGTGATGCACAGTAAACTGCATATCACCATCTCACCAATTCCCAACCCGTCCCTCAGCCAACTCCTAACAGTTTACACAGAGTATGGATGCTCTGTGATATGGAATATTCATTTGGCCAGTTCAGATCAGCTGTCCTGGCTGTGCTTCTCCACTGACTCTTGAGCACCCGTTCAAAGGCAGAGCAAGGAAAACTGAAAAGTTCTTTTCTTATGGTGAGCTCTACTTAGCCAATAACCAAAACCCTCAGTGTTTCATTAACATTACTCTGATACTCAATCTAAACCAGAGCACTTTAACAGCTACTAAGAAGAAGTTGGACTCTATTCTAGTTCTCTATTCGAGACACACAGTAAAACCCTTAGTGCTACATTCTGAGGTTATCCATCTGCATTCCCAAGGTACCATGTGCATTCTGGAAAAAAAGGATTCACTGGAGCAATCAGTATGAAGAAAAAGTAATCTCTTGCTACCTTTAAGTGTCCAATGTACACAGAACAAGAGGGAAAATAGAAGAGTGCCTTGATAGAAATTTTGGCTGACTTTGGACTCACAGTAGTTATGAGGTCAAATAAGTTAAACAGTCCACTATACATAGTTTTCAGAAATCTGTAGAACTACTTCCTTGAAATACCATGGCTGTCCTTGTGCTTCACTTTCCTCATTTCCCTGTTACCTAAGAAGCCTAAGCTGAGAAGAGTTTAGACAAGATTCTGGGAAACAAAGATCTCAGAGGGGTTTCAGAATACCAGACAGACAAGGACTCAATAAAAAGTTTTGTGGCTAGTAGTGAATACCAAAGAGCATAGGAAAACAATGAAATATATCTAGATCTAGAAACAAACCTGAACCTGAACCTCTCATTATCCTCTTCACTTCCAACTCTGTTTTCTGACCCCATTGCAACATGCTCCAGATAGCATTCCCCAAGACTGATTTATTTCAGAATGGACTGCTCCTCAAAATTTGTGACTGGGTGGCAGCTGGTACTTCTTGGCCTTGAGACCGAAAGCCATGAGAAAAGAAAGTGACTAAGAGCTGAAAGAACTCAGAGAGACAATCCAGTCCACAGTGACTTAGTAGCTATATAGATATCTTTGTGTCATGAACTGCCACCACTAAATTAAAAAAAAAAATTAAAAAAAAAAAAAAACTGGACCAGAATATATCTGATCTCCAATAATCTCATTATGTCATTGAACCATATTTGTTAGTAAGTCATTTTTCTAAATGCTTCATTGCTCCATTCAATTCCTTTTAGCAATTTCTTGAGAGCCATGGAAGCCATCATAACTGCTGATTTTATGAAGTCTACTAGGGAACCTTACAGGGGACATTTTCATGTATTGCAAATATTTTAATTCACTGTGAAGTAGCTGAAATCCAACAGCTCCATAAAATATTGAGCTTGTTTACTTCTGGAGAGCTGTGTCAGGATTCTTGAGCTAGGTACCAAGGCAATTAGTATGTCAGATAATCCTTTAATTAGATCAGAAGGTGCAGCTACTATATGCCAAATACCTATTGGTAAATTTAAAAGTCTCTCTTGGGGTTTCCTAAGTATGCAAGGTCTATTTATTTGCCACATAGTGGATTTAAAACTACTTCTAAAGGACTATACTGTTCAAGAGAGTAGTTAGGTAGGTTAATCAGACCTGAAAAACCTTGAAACATTTCTGTTTGTTGTACGAGCCAGAGACACAGTTCAGATCTAAGAGATTTTCCGATCTAGGAGCCCCATCTCCTGCCACCCTGTATGGCAACATGCTGGAAAGAGGTAAACTTCAGCTTACTTCTAGGCAGCACAGGGTATATCTTGAAACCTCAAAGCTTTTTATGCCTAATACCAAAAAGCAGCCACTTTTGCAACATCAGGTCCCTGGCTAGGAAGCAGCCTTAATCTGAGTTATTTTATTGACAATTATATGGTCATTGCTCTGTGTAGTATTTTCCAGACTTTTTCATCTGACTCCCTGCCCTCTGGAATCAGACAGTAATTACTGAAGTTACATGCCTTCTTCCAGCACAAAACCCAAACCAGCAGTCTGGAAACTATTCTGGCTAGAATATTTTCCTCCAAAAAAGGGGCTTCATGGCATAGAAAGGCCTCTTTTCCTTTTCTAGCAAACTCTAGGCATCTGAGCAATTCAGTTCATGTCAACTGAATTACACCAAATTCTACTTCAACTGAATTTTTGCCAGAGGCATATATATTTCAAGTGGCATATATATGTAACATGCCAAATGCTGGATCATGACTCTGGAACAGAGAACATTAGTATTTATAGAGGCTCTCAAACCCCCTTCAACTTTGCCTTATTTATAAATAAAGCCCCTGTCCCCAGTACTTGATAGCTATGTCCTTATTCTGCAATTGAATAAAGCATTTATTTGCATACCCATCAAACCTGATAGCTTTTATCACAAGAAAGCTGTTAAGAAAAGATTGGGCATTTTACCAAATTATTTAGGATTAATCTGACCTCTGTTAATGTCATTCAGTGAAAAGTTTACAGTGACACTGTGTTCATGATCTTTACTGTTTAAATGAGTATTTTGAGAGTATAAGATATATTATTGCTTTTAAGGAATTGTAGCTAAAAAGATATTCCCTGCATCTGCATGAAAGTTGCATCCAGTAATGAACTTGTCCATAAAAAGTGCAGATCACTGTTTTGTCACATGGACGTATTGCTACTCTTCTTTATTTTAATACAAGAGAAGGCTTAGAGCAGGATGATATATGCCAGCAGAATAACAAAACCACAGAGTGAACCACTCACCTTCATATGTTCTAACAGTTTGTATGAAGTAATGAACATGACTACAGAGCTTTTAACTGCCTCAGGCCCTGCACTAGAAATTCAGATTACACAGAAGCAAGATGTCAGAAAGGAAACTGTACTTGATTTTGAAATAAGAATGAATTTTCTAACCATCTTGTACTCACCACATCTATGAATTTCTTACGTAGTGCAAAAAATATTAAAACACATGGCCTTCTGAGGCCTGAACAGTAATGGAATCTGACAACACAAATCATAAAACAAAGCTTTATTGAGGCAGTAGGAATGATGAGCATATAGCAGCTCACCCAATTGCTGATATCAGATACAGGATCATGACTGATGCTATGGTTGCTATGGTTCTGGTGGACTGCCAGGGACACTTGGTGTCTGGGGCGTATGGCAGTAACAGCAAATCCTGCAAATCCCTTTTGAATCCAGTCAAGAGTCAAGCCACTCCTTGGCTCCACCAAAGATAAAGTGATTTTGGAGAATCACACCTTACAGCAATGTCTGTGACATTCTGTCTGCATTACTAATTCTGGCTGAAGACAGGGTGTCAGGATGCTGCGTGTCACCTTCTATTTAGGAATAGACATTTATGTATACATATATATATGTTTAATATTCACATATGAAATTTCAGTGGAAATAGCAAAAGATTGTGTAGTGAACTTGGTGAATATGTAGCTAGAAATCACTCTATTGCTGTTTTTTATGTGAAGAGAGCATTATGTCTCTCTTGGAGAGAAAAAAACAGACAAGTCAGCAATTGTTATTCAATGTTCAAGCATCAGACTCCCTCTAAGGCTTGAAAATACATTTTTAAACTTCTAAACTATGAACATAAATTTTAAAATTGCACAAACACTCCTTTCCTTTCCAGCTGACTTGATAGAAAACTTGGATACTTGCCTTAGTGATATTTAAATTTTACTCACCATGCATGGTGATAATGCTAACAAAAATAATTATCATGATAGCTATTTTCTGTTCTCTCTCTATTATAAATATGGCTAGAAGAAAAATAATTTTTCATTCACTTGTTTCTTTTATTCTCTTTACTTGTATGAGCTTCGTAAAATGATATATTAACTGTTTCTAGAAAGGAATGACAGTGTTGTTCTGTATCCTTCTTTATATGAGACAAATCTGTCGATCTGTTGTCATTTAGAAGAGCAAATTGTAAAATAATAGTCTAAAAACTTCTCTTCATTCTTCCAGCTTACCTATAATTACTGCTAATTGTATCTTTTCAGAAATTGGTGGAGCATTATAAGACAGGGAATCAGAAAAGAAAAACTTCTTCACTAAATCTCTTGGAACAGAGAGGTTATCTTTGCCTAAAGGGATAAGGAAGTGCAGTCCTGAGAGCCTGGAGCATTGTCTATTACTTAGATGACCCATTATCATTTACTGAATTAGTCATATTATCATCATTCCCTATGGTGAGCTGATGTGTTCTATTACTTGAGTATGGAGGTGGGGTGGTTTTGTTTTGTTTGTTTTTTCTTTGTTTGTTTTTCTCAAGATTTGAACAGGCTAGGGCTAAGGCCTTATGACTAGCTTCAGAACATTAAAAGATTCAGTACATTTGGGTGTTCAATAATAAGTCTAAGATTAAAAGGATTAACCAAGACTCTAAATAAAATTTTATGTCACAACATAAATTCCTGCAATGAATGTAAAGCTATCCCTAAGTTTAGTTAGTTCCCCTCCTACCAGCTTTTTCAACTACAATATCATCAAGATTCCCTTAATCCTTACTTGAAGAAGTTTAGATCATGAGGCTTCCTGTATTTCCTGTAAATATCTCATTAAACCAGCAATCAGCAAACTGGTTTTGGTGTTTCCGAAGAGTTAATTTCCATTCCTTGGACTTCAGCTGTAAGACCTGGGCAGTGACACACCAAAAAGAGCACACCTGCAACTGCTAACCCTGTGAGATCTGGGAACAGGAGTTAGCAGATCAGCTGCAGAGCATTGAGAACAGAAGTAATAGAATCATTCTGACCAATTGATCCTTTTTACAGCATATCCATTTACATCCTATGTTAACTATTATGATTTTTTTTTNAGTAGTAGAAGCTATTTTAAACAGAGATATCAATGCCAAGGTGCAGAAGCTTTCATCTTTTCAAAACAATATTCAAAAATCTTGTTTGTAGTAGCCCATTTTAACAGAAAATACATATGCAAGTTTATAGGATAATTCATTCACAGTTGCATAATTATCTTTACTAATCAATGCCTTCTCTATTTCTGAAAATGCAAAATCAGCACATATAAATCATGCAAACCTGGGAGCAGTCCATGATGACATGCATCCCAACCTAGCACAGGAAGATGCCCCCAGTGACAACTCACATGAAAAGTCTTAAGATTATTATCTTTCCTTCAGGCCTGAAAAATACACACAACCTGGAAGCATAGGCTTCTGTGGGAGGGTTAAGTAATGCTACATCTGTGTGTTTTCAAAACACTGCCTCTTTTCATTTCCCAGCCACCAGTACTGCCACAATGGCAGTTAAATATTACAGCAACAATCTTCTCTTTCAAGAGTCTTGTTATTTAGCCAACACAAAACAAAAACTCCTTCCAATTATAGAGATTAAACTCTTATTCTGCTTGTACAGCATTCCTTACCCCAAACCCTGCATAATTGAAATTATATATCAACATCCTTAAGTCTGACTCACAACAAAAGTAATTATGAAAGACAATGGGGAATGGGTTCTTTTTGTTAGTGCTCTTTGCCTTTTCCTGTTTTGGAGAGGATGCAAGAAGAAAGAACCTTTTCTGTTTACTCTCTCAGTAGCTAGTAGTCCTATGACTGTGAAAAATACAGCCCTGAACTGGCCAATAATCTGTGATAAAAGGTCCTATCTAGTGGCTGTGTTCCATATGTATGTGGCTATATGGCTTCTGGTAGATTCAGGGAACAAGTCTGCTCATGAGTGGCTGAGCAGATATGTGTTAGATAGCATTACCTGGTAGCATCTGTCATAATAATTAAATCCTGCAGAAGACTGGCAGTGTCTCCTGCTCTCAAACACAGCCATGTTCATTCTGTTCCTATAAGGAAAGCATTCATGAAGAGTAAAAGGTTACCTGACTTCTTTTACAGGTGTTCAGGGGCCAGGAGGTTTCTTTAAGGGGAGTCAAGGTTTATAAAAGCTTACTTTCATAACTCTGTGGTGGACCCTTGTTAGTTGTTGCCTAGAAGACTCCAGATAGTGAGAGTCTGAATCATAAAAAGTGTGTTGCTGGTTAGAGCTGGATCCTGGAAGGGAAAGCTTTAATGAAACAGAGCAGAGAAACCTCAAGAAAATATCCTATGTCTTGTTCTGTGTGTAAAGCACAGCCGTAGGTAAAAGCAAGATTTAAGTCCTTACAGCTAAAAGGCATCTTTACCTTTAAGGCATAGAGAGCAAGCCAAAGAAGGACTTTCTTTAGGTGTTTGGAACTCTTAATTAGCAGGAT